>VZTA01003741.1:57195-87171 GCA_013398855.1 Mohoua ochrocephala
CGGCTCGGCTCGGCGGGGGACCTGTCCGTCTGTCCATCTGCCCGTCCGCCACTCATTTTCCTCCCGCCTCGCTTAGGTAGCCCTGCTGGACCGCAACTCCGAGGCCGGACAGGAGAGCAAGGCGGCCCTGGACGAGCAGTTTGAAGCGCAGAGGACGCTGTTCATCCAGTGCGACGTGACGGATCAGGAGCAGCTGAAAGGTAGGAGAGAGCACTCAGCGCTGCGCTCCGGCGCAAGGGCAGCGAGCGGAGCGCGCCCGGCTGCAGCACCGGTAAGCGCTCAGCGCAGGGTTCTGGAGGATGTTCTGCTCCCGATGGCTTCTGGCGATGACTCAAAAACGATTTGTTCCTGAACCTGCAGATGTGAAATATTACTACTACCACAATTTCACTTTGTTCCTTGGCACATCGGAAAGAAAAGCCAAAGAAGTCGTTTCCATTGAGTGTTGTGTGTGGTATTTTTGCATGAAAGCCTCTGTAGAAGATAATTGCTATTTTATGAGTAATATATATAAACTTTAAAGCTCAGACTTGCTTTTTATGAGGTTTCAGTACAGATTCCAAGCTGCATTCCCTCGTCACAGGAGTAATAAATTCTGTGCTGAGTTGCAGTGCTCTTTCCATGCAGCACACTTAACTTTGATTGCGTGCTGCCGTAGCTGAAAGCAGAACTGGCAAAAAGTGGCGCGCTACTTTGTCACGGGGTTAACTATAGGGTGATAACACTTCACACACATTGTGCAGATGCATGGAATGAAAGCAGCTTCCCTCATGAATGATTTGCATTTCTGTTTTCACTTAGTGGATAAACAGTGTTCCCTACTGAGTTCTTAGAGTATCATATGACATTGATGTACCTTCACAATATTTCATAACAGGCACATCACTTCATCAAAGTTTCATTATTAAATGATACATTCATAGGTAGTGACTCAGATTCGGATTTTGACATCTCTTTTGTCAGTGCCCTTTCTGCAGATTCATTTCTGCCAGGCTCAATGTGAACAGTTTTGTTCTGTTTTCGTTCACTATGCTTCACTTGTCACTTTCTCAACAGTGATCATTGAGCATATCCATTCCTCTTTTAGAAGACATTGCTGCTATTCTAGAATCCAGCAGTACTGTCCACTGTTCCAAGCTAGCGTGATTATTCCTGATTCCATAGCTTTACATTGTCTGTTTGTAAGAGGGATGCTGGACTTTAAATCTGGGATCTGCTCTAAATCTGGGATATGATCTAATCAGCAAAGTTTTTATCAGCTAGGTTGATTATTGACTTTTTCTCCAAGCGGGAGGAGTAAGGAGCAATAAAAAGCATCCTAGGGGAAGGAAAAACATCTACTGCTGCATGGGTGTTACTCCTGTGTGCCTTCTCTCCCACAACTCCTCCTCTCTTTAGTGCCAGGCGAGTTCAGGACCAACAGGGTGTGAACCGGGAAGTTGGAGCGAGTAGGACAGGTCAGGGAGGGAGTTTTTGGAACCAAGTTACTAGGAAAAGAGCACTCACAGTAGAATTGGAAGTGGTTCTCTCAAAGAGAAAGAGCAAGAACAGGTGGCTGCTGCTGCTTATGCCTCTCCGATCATTGCATTAATCCTGCTGCAGGTTTCTTACCATAAATTTGCAATCATGTCTCACAATCCTTTGGGGATTCTGAGCCGGTTTTGGTGTTGTTTGTTTACTATTAACCGCTTTATTTTCATATTTTTCCACTTGCAATTGTAAGCTACTACTTAACAAATTTAAATTAATTTCACATTTAGCATTTAAAGGTCTTATCGGATGAATCAAGTCCTGTATTTCACGTTAAAGGTCATGTGCGTGAATAAAGTTCCTCTTTTATTTTAACTTTAGCCCTTACAGTAAGAAGCAAGTACTAGAACTAGTATTTGTAAGTACATGAGGCTTATGGGCAAGAAATCATCTGCTTAATCTATTTTCAAGTCTTGCCTGTACTTTTTTCTCTGGTGGTTCTTTCCCCCACAAAAGTCTCCTATCTCATCCCACTTTTGAAAAATCACCATACCTTTACTTTTGCCTTCCAGAGACATTTAGGAAGCTCACATATAACTAGTATTTGTGTTTATGTTGCATTGTTTTTCTTACCCTTCCTTTAAAATGAATCCTTCTTTTAATTTTTCCTTCCGCACTCAATATTTCATACCATCATCTGCTTTTAATTTTTTATTGTTCCGTAAGCACTAACTAGTGTGCAATGCAAACACAAAATTATTCTACATTTGAAAAGGGAAGAATAAATCAGCTTATACCGATGTGTAGGTGACAACTTCACTAAGAATTTACAATGAGATTCTTCTGTTTGTAGATAGGTAATAGATGGGATTACTGTAGGAAGATAAACTTTTACCTGAAATGTTCCAAACACAGATATGCAAAAGCATTTGGTCTTTTCTCAATAAAATAGAAAACTACAATTAGTCAAGACTGTACATTTAATTTTAAAAAATCATTGGCAAAATTTCTGTTATCCATGGTGGTTTTTGAAGATTCTATTAAGAATTAGGCTGACGAAAGATGTTTTTTAGAGAAGGCTTAAAAGGGAATCAGCCAGTTTCCAAAATTTGGAAGCTAAGTGAGGACCCAAACTGCATTTATTTTACTCATTGGAAATAAGTTAAATACTCACTTCTGCTTCTAATAAAGCCAAAGGTGTTCATTTGCCCTTGCTGATGCAGAATTGGAAAGATAAGTGACTGAAGAGTTGAGAAACTAGAGAATGAAATGGCAACAAACATAAGAAAAGCAAAAAAAGTAGACTGACCAAACTAGAGGATTTAGTAATATTACAATATTCTAGTATGGAATAAGAATATTAGAAAAATCTGTACAATAAAGGCAGTTGGACAAATAAAACTTGTCCCATCAGCTGCCTAGCTCTTGTTTTGATGACAAGATGATGGCTGTGAGGGACCTGAAGCACTGAGGCAAAGAAAAGGCTGGTGCAAGAAAAGCTTTGTAAACCCCTGCAACTGCTGCAGGAAAAGGTAGATCTGAAAGCTGATGCTATGCACCTGATTGACGTGAGTAGCCAAGCACTAAAGATCAGAGAAGGAAGATGCTCCTGGGATCACCTTTCAGTGAAGTGATTTTATTAAGGCCTGTCAAGCATAATTTCGGTATACCTGAAATACTGTAGATTTTGAGTCAGACGCCAAACAGTGTTTTGTAAAACAGTACTGGGGGGTGGTGTCTTGGTTCACATAATAGTAAATATTTAGTGACAAGGAACAGTATTTGGAGGGGAAAACGAGCAAGCTATATATACATGTCAGATAATGTCCTCAGTCCTGGAACATCTTAGCCTGGAATGAACATCTGGAAGTCATCTCATCCAACTATCTTGTCAAAGCAGAGCCAGGCTTGATGAGTTCGCTCCTCATTATGACATCATCGTATTTTTCCATACACATCTTTTATCTCAGTTCTGACACTGTCACCTGGGAGAACACAATGTCATTGTGGAAGTTTCCCAGTTCTTATTTTGAAATTCTTTGGAAGACAGGTCACTATTTTTATCCTCAGTAAAAAAAGAAGATCTGAATTTGAGAAACACATTATTAAAGTTACCTGACAAGTAGGATACATAACAACTTATCCATAAATAAATACATCTAAACAAGAATTGTGATGAATTATTTGTATTTGAAATATTCATATCAGTTATTCATTAAATAAAAATTGCATTCTTAGGTTAAATTTGGACTGAATGAAGAAAATTGTTCTGAACACACGAAGCTTTTATTTTTCACTCAAAAGAGATGGTGTCAAATCTTGACCTCACTAGCTACATCAAACTGTTACAAATCAAGTTATAAATGTTTAATTTATGTAATTGGGGTGCCAAACATCCTATCTAATACAAAATGTATAGGTGCTAAGGGCTTTCATTAGCTCCTGTTATCAGACATTATAAAACTGAATGAAAAGGCAACAATGGTACCTTAATCCTTTCAGTTTCCCTGAATACATGTAGTGTTTGTGCATGTTAGATAAAGAATTTAAATGCATGTTGCTCGCTAATGGTTAAGAAAACAATGAAGACATTTTGGTAGACTAATAAACCATTCGTTTTTATGTATGCATTGTATTTTATATCTTACTTCCCAAAGTTCTAAGAAATGTCACTCTTGGGTCTTACCTATAGGTGCTTTCAAAAAAGTAATTGAACATTTTGGAAGGCTGGATATTGTGGTTAATAATGCTGGAGTGAACAATGAGAAGGACTGGGAAAGCACCATACAAACTAACTTGGTAAGCATTATCTCCTTTCTCGTGTCTAGAGTTCAGTAATGTTGGAATACATTTAACAGCCTGTGGCTTATTCAGATTGTGCCAGATGACAGAACATGAATTATTGGATTGGTAAGTACAGCTATTGAAATGATCACCACGTAACTGAGTGTGTGGTGGGTCCCTAAAACGATCTGTCCAAGACATACAGCGCTGTGTAGAGGTTAACTCTGGCTATCAGTCACCAGACAACATTCTCTTTCTATAAAATCCAATGAAATCCCAAATAGGTGTAGGAACTGACTGCCCAAGGCAGTAGAGCTGCATCTACAGTAGGCCAGTCTGTTTATATGAATGTTTCAGAGCATTTTAGTTACTTGTGAGGCTCAGCTGGCCTGCATTAGAGAGTAAGTTGCAATTTGTTGTTACTACAAGAAAACTTGTTCAACCAAGAGCTCCACACTTTATTCACCAACCACGCCAGCATAAAACCTGAGTTTTTAATATAGGCCACTTCACCATCATCACTGGTAGGAGCACACTACTTAAGGGCACTTACTTGCTAAAATCCAGTACATTCAGCAAGCCTGAAATACTAATTTTCAAACAAACTCTTACCACTTCTTTGATATTATCTGGTATCTCATCAGATCAAGCAACAATATCTGTTTCTCTGCTGAAAATTTTTTAATTTAGAGTACACCTCTAGGACATCTAAGCTACAAGGAATGACCTTTCTAGCATTAATAGAACTTCTAGGTTAATAAAATTCAGCTTGTAGTCTACCACCTGTGAAGTCCTAATTCAATGGTGATTCAACAAGTCAACCCATGATCATACTTACTGCAAAGAAAGTAACAAAAGAAAGCTTTGAAGAGTAAAATGTGGAGTTTTCTCATTTGAAATTTGTCGTGCAACAAGAAAGCTCAGAACATTAAAATTAGGTGTGTTTTTGTCAAAAATTTTAATGACAAAGGTACCCATCTTTGTGTCCTAATGCCTCCAAAAAAACCAAACTAACAAAATAACTCCAGGACAAGTAACAAGCTGTATATGAGACAAGTTACAGAAAAATTAATGAGAAAATAAGCATTTGGAAAAAAAAGAATTTAAGTTTCGTAACGCCTTTCTCTTGATTTTTTTATATCTATCTATTCTTTACGTATTCTTTAAGATTTAACTAAATATATTTCTTCCTCTTTATTTCATTTCTAAAATGTTCTGAAAAATTAAACATCAGGAAACTTCATATTGTGAAGCAACAGTAGTTTGTCATCCTCAGTGATATGCAACATCAGTATCTATTAGTACAGGTCCCTTGAATTTGAAAGAAGACTGCATTCTAGATTACTTATTTCTCTTTACTTTTGTGCCTGGTTTTAACACAGGATATAAGTTACTGTAGGCAGCCATCCACCTGTCAGATTTGCAAGCACAGATAAGTTGTCATCACTGGAAAAATTGAAGTCCATATGAGAAATATATTTGACTGTGATGTGTGTACTGTCAAGGTAAATATCCTAACTTAGAGTGATGTCCTAAAAATTTTTCAATGCCAAGAGCTTCAAACAGAAGACATTGAGAACCTCCTTCCACTATATTGCAGACGACACCAAGTTGGGTGGGGGATTGATCTGCTGCAGGGTCAGAAGGCTCTGTAAAGGCTCTGTGGATCACAACAGGCTGGATTGATGGGGCGAGGCAAATTATCTGAGCTGCAATAAGGTGAAGTGCTGAGTCCTGCACATTGGTCACAACAACCCCATGCAGAGCCACAGGCTCAGGGCAGAGTGGCTGGAAAGATGCCCATTAGAAAAGGACCTGGGGGTGCTGGTCGACAGCAGCTGAACAAGAGCCAGCTGTGCCCAGGTGGCCAAGAAGGCCAGTGGCATCCTGGCCTGTATCAGCAATAGTGTGGCCAGCAGGACCCCTGATTGTTCCCCTGTACTCAGCGTTGGTGAGGCTGCACCCCAAATCCCATGCTCAATTTGGGCCCTTCACTACAAGAAAGACATTGAGGTGCTGGAGCGTGCCTAGAAGAGGGCAACAAAGCCAATGAAGGGTCTTATGAGGAGCAGCTGAGGGAGCTGGGGGTATTTAGCCTGGAGAAAAAGAGGCTCAGAGGAGTTTTATCATTCTCTACAATCACCTGCAAGGAGGTTGTAATGAGGTGGGGGGTTAGCCTCCTCTTCCAGGTAACAAGTGATAGGACAAGAGGAAATGGTCAGAAATTGTGCTGGGGGAGCTTTAGATTGGATCTTAGAAGATGTTTTTTCACCAAAAGGATTGTCAAGCATTGGAACAGGCTGCCCAGGAAAGTGGTTGAGTCACCATCCCTGGAGGTATTTAAAAGGCCTATAGATGTGGTGCTTGGGGTCATGGTGTAGTGGTGGACTTGGCAGTGCTGAGTTAACAGTTGGATTTGATGATTTTAAAGATCTTTTCCAATCAAAACAACTCCATAATTCTATTTTTTTTGTTGTTATTACAAGTAATTGAGCAGAAGCAGACCGTAAGTGGTCTCAATGAGCAGAAAATCTGAAATCCAAGTCTTAGAAACCACATGCCTAACTATCAAGCTACTGCCCTAATTTTATTTTTTTTATGGGAATGTTATATAGTTTATACATTATTGTATAGGTCAGTTCACCATAAATGTCCTAATGACCTAATACACAGCTGAATGTTGAAAAATTTCATAAATGCATGGTGGTGACTGGAAGAACATTTAAAACAATCAAACAGAGTAGAGGTACAGTTATGTAGGTTAAATCAAAGCCACTCTAAGATCCAAATATCTCTACTTACCTATTGATTTGATTATTCTTTCCCTGTCTAACATAGAGTCAACTAACCAGCTTATTTCTATAAGCATTTCTATCTAGTTACTGTAATTTCTGTAAAACAAGAGATAACACTTTGTACTTTTTGCTTTTTTAATTATAACAATGGAAGAAAAATAGCTGATGCATGTAATATCTTCTATGGGTTGGTTCTATAAATTTCTTTTTCTTGTAGAAAGGAGAATATATATATATAAAATACATGATTTTAAAATGTCTCAATTTCCCTCTGTAGGATAGTTTAAGTATTCTTTGTATTATTCCTAAGAACAGAAATAATTGCTATAGCCACACAGTGTGACACACATTATACACATATTTTTTATTTTAAAAGGGGAAAAAAACTCTCTACATGCCAGTCGTTGTCTTAGTGATATCATTTATATATTGATACAACAAATATTCCCTGCCCCAGTTTAAAGTACAAAGTACAGAAGTAGAGTACTACAGAGCAATATAAATCAGAACAAACACATCTGGGGTGTGTTCTTTATGGCTAAAACAGTTCACAGAACCGGTTGTTCTTCAGGAACGTTTTTAAAGGAGTGTAAGGAAGTTCTTTGATAGTGCTGCTTGAAAAAGCATGGGAAAAAAAAGGGTTCAAAAAGTGGGACTTAATTTGGAAGGAAAATAGAGGGAGTAAACCACAGTTCTTACTTGCATCCATTACAGTTTCCTGAGAGCAAGGAAAGACAACTTGATAAAGCTGAGGAGGGGGTGTAAGAAGGAGTACTGCCAAAATGATATTTCTATTACAGTGCTTTCCACCATTTTGCTACATTTTGTGCTAAACATCCATCTTTTAATTACTTTGTTAATATTTCTTTTACTCTTTTCAGTTAAGTATTCCAGCAATGCCTGGAATAGCCATTCCTCACTTCAAAACTCCAAATGTCATGGTGTTGACTTGATTGATGTTAGCTTGATCAACAGCAGCTTCAACTAGGGATGCTCACACAAGGGTGTACTCTTGTTATTATGGCACATAAAAAAATGAACTTGGCAACCATACAAGAATTCCATTTTAAAGAGGTATTGCCAGTGTAGTTTCAGTAGTCTGTCACACACACATATTTGTGCACAGAGTAGCACAAGGGTGTATGACACCCTTACATCCTTATTGAGGGTCTTACCTACAGACCTCCAGCATGACAGCGTTTATTGCATTCACAAAAACTTTTGCCTGAGGGATCCAGAAATTTTATAATCTGACTTTTATTTTTTTTCTTCAAATCCCTAAAGCAAGAAAAGGGCCCACATCTTTACGAGCCTTGAACATGTATGTTATTTAAACACAATTGGGTGTTCTAAGGAGCTTCAATAATTTTATCTTGTGTCGATGTGGCTTTCTGGAACCACTGTAATTAGAGTGGCCACTATAATTACAGTATCTTTTGTCTTTACAAATGCACTTAGCACATTTAATACTGAAGACAATCCCCCAAATTATATGCAGGTTCTCTTTTTATCTTCATGTCAGAGGTTTCTGAAAACTGACGTAGGTTGCAGTATACAGTTAACTGTAGCAGTACTGGTATCACCTACGCTTACATTTTAAATATCACCTGAATCAAAATTTTAGAAGTTCTTTATGTGGCATTTTGACTACCTTATTATTTTATTATGACAAAAGTTAATTCTGTATCTATATTTTAACCAATTCCCCAAATGAAATGATGAAAAAATTTGAAAACAAAATCACAACTATCTCCTGTTTATGTGATGATTTTGGACATTTTAACATGTTCCAGCAAAACTTTAAATTGCAGGCCAGAACCTGGGCACATCAAAACACCCGAGTCATATGGGATTCAATTATTTAAGTATTGCTCAGAAGTAAGTAGAATTCAAATGCACACACAGAGTTTGTTCAGGTGCACGACAGCCTTATTCTTCATTACTAGGCAAAATGTAGAAATATGCAAAAATTCCAAGTTTTTGCATTTTTCATGAGTTTGCACAATTTCCATAAGGGATAGAATTAACGGATTTCCATGAGTTTAGAAAAGTCCTTTACTAAAATGAAGTCTACCAACATCATGGTTTGTCCCTGCAAAACACTTAGATTGGAACTACAGAGGAGATAATGCACCACTGTATATTTACGTGTGACTTCTTTCAGTACAGCTCATGGTGAAATACATGTTCCAGCAACTAGCAAACCTTGCAAAATCAATGTTTGCTTATCAGTAAGGCCCTATTCCTCAGAAGGCAAATTAATGTTTCATCAGAAACCAGAAGGGTAACTAAGCAAACATCAGAAGTGATTAATTGAATTTATTTTTGTGACAAAGACTTCGTGATCATTACAAGGATGTTCCACTGTGCAAGCCATAAAAGAGTATGCTGCAACCTTCTTCTGGTCCATACACCTTGCTGGCCTTTCCTAGTGCACCACGAGAAATGACAAGGACTGAACTTTCATCCCAAAATAATGTGACCTGGACACATAGCTGGATTCAGCAGCTGGAACTAACCACCAGGCCCCACAACACAGAAAAAGGCAAGCACTGTTTCTCGGTGCCACCAACAGAGAAACAAACCAAAACAAACAGTGCTATCTGTAGTAGATAAAATGGCATAGGTGACTGGTTTACTGACAACCAGTGGCTACCTCAATGGCTTACTTGCCTGTTCTTCAGCATAATTTGATGTCAGAGGACCAAGTGTCTAGAGAGAGATGTGGCCAAAAAGTGAGAAGCAACGCTTACTTTGAGATGAGTAGCACAAGGATCAATCCACTAAGCACATAAAGAAGCCTACAGGTATAATTATTTTTGCTGTGTATATTGTACTAGGAAGGACACAGTGACTTACCTTAATAGCGCAGTAAGTCAATGCATTTTTTAGCTTATGGTTTTAATGTATGTTTACAGTAACCAATGCTGAAGTATAATGAAAAGCAAAGGTTTTGAACTAAGAACATAAGACTAGCTATTCAAAATGGAATATGCCCTTCAGGAATGTGGAGGTGCATGGAAGGGGAGGAGGGAAGTAAAGAAAACTGCACCATAATAATCTGAAACATAGTGTTTCATTCCCGCCTTGTAAAAAACTATTGACTTGAAGCAAATTATCAAATCCTGCTATGTATTCCTTTCTCCTTTCTGCCTCTTCCTCTCTAGACTTTTTTTTTTCCACAGTTTGAGCTGGAAATTCATACGCAAGAGCCTGCAATTTCATTTTGTATAGCAATCAAACTAATCTATAAGTAGGAATGCCAGGAGACTTACACCCTTGCTCCAACTTGTCTACATCCCAGAAAATCTACATTAAAAAAAATTAGTCCCACCTTCCTGTCCAACAGCAAAATGCTAAAATTTTCCATGGATATCACAAGCAGCTCTTAGTTTCAGACTTTTGAAGTTCATCTTACACAGTTCACAAAGTACTTTTAAATGTTTCCTTATAGATAGCCATCAATTTACAACATCACTGTATGAAAGGCAAACAATCTTGGGTCAAATTCCAGCTCTGTGCTAACCTGCTTTATGAAACCACAAGTCAGTGGCTCTTTCATTGTTGTTCAGTATCCCTATCTCTGAACTATATTAGTTCAGGAACCTACATAATGTTAGGACTGATTACTATTTTGTTTTCTCAAAGGAATCCGTATTACCATGTCACCTTGATAGCAACATAGTGCTCATCTTCAGCACTGAAGATGCTGACCTATTTTCTCAGCATGAAGTACCAGATGTATCAGACAAGAGCTGGCAAAGGGAAACCTTATTAAATAGGTGTGAGAAACTATGCTGGTTGGAACAGCTGCCCTGAAACGCTACAAAAAAAGCACCGCGTACTAAGTTACTTTCAAAGCAATTGTCACTTAAGAAGGATGATGATTAATGATGTCCTGGGCACCATCAACAAGAAATACTTTTTTTTTTTTTTTTTAAATAGATAAATCTGAAATGAAACACAAAGTATGAAAACTGACTTAGAGGTATGTTGCTGGAATACAAGAACATTGTACGCATTGGCTGACATTAGTTCCTAAAGGTGGAAAAAAATTAATTAGTGCTCTACTGAAGACTCTGAGTCTAATTAGAATTAGAGTTTCAATATATGATTTCTTTTAGAATGATAGAATTAAAGCTATACAGTCAAAGAACACATAGAAATGTGAAGAATCAAAGATTTTGTAAGTTTTATTTCTGATTCCGACACTGGCAACTAAATTGCCATTTAAGAAATCATTATATTAGTTACTGATTACTGATATGTTATTCTCAAAAGCAACTGCAAATATTTTGAGTATTTGCACAATTATGTTGCAATGTTTACCATGCTGTCAGATACCATTTTGGGTTTATTACTGTATCATTCAGCATGTCTGATCTCCTCTAATTTAAATCTGTAATTTATGTAAACTAATGCTAGGAGATAGTCCCACACTCACCACTACAACTTTATTTGCAAGAATCCTAAATTTTCTGCTGGCAGATGAAGAGTAAAATTGCCTCCCTTGAGAGCACATTCAGACATCCAGTGCACCTTGATGGCCCACCTTCATTATGTGCTGTAGCAAAACACTGTATTTTGGTAAGAAAATAAACAGCAGTGTTACTGAGATCACGTGTTTTTTCAACATCTAGAAGTACAGTAATTTAGATTAATTTCTGACTTTAATGATACTAGTTTTCCATAGCCAGGATCTAAAAAAAAAAAAAAAAGTAAGAGTCAGCTGTACCAATTTTTTATTTACCTACATGTAGTTACCAAGATGACGACTTTGATACTCTTTGTTCTTGACATGTTTACAAACAACATCCCTTCAGCCAAATGCAGTTATAAACAAAGGAACTGTAAAAAATTCAACTCTAAAATGCTTTCTTGTACAAAGTCTCCCAGTATATTTCATCTTAAGCTGAGTCAGACAATTTTTTTAATTAGGTAATTTTAAATTTAACTTTCCCAGAATTTTTATTTAATAGATGATCTATGAATTATTGTTGGTTAAGAACGTGGGATTTAATTGTTAGTCTTAAAAGTGCTATTGGGGAGCTTCACAATCTGAAAAGACCTTTAGTTTCTTTCATTTGATTGAAAGGAAATTACAGACATTTTCATCATAACCTAAAACCAAAAAACTGTGTTCAGAAAACACATAAATTTTGAGAGGATTGGAGAGAGGTGGATTCTTGCAAGAGAATGGGAAATCCATCACGCAATACTTTAGATGAAAAGTGCCATCTGCTGAGTGTGCACGCAGATAGGTTCTTCTCACCCCTGGATATGTGGTTCAGAGTTTATCTGCAGAATAATTCTTTATTTTATCAGCCCAAACATCATAAATAGCCACTTCACCCAAGATCAGCCACACTCAGGGAGGTTTTTGCAAGGATCACCGGTAAGGGTTACAAGGCTATAGCAGGTGTAAGGGGCAATATCCAAATGGAAGTCTGCATTTTTCTTGAAGACCACCTCTCACAACACCTTTATGTAGAGGAGAACGTCTCCAGCCACTTGACAAAATGCTAAGTTAATGGATTCAAGAGAGAGAAAAAGAACAATACAGTAATTTTGATTGGACAGCCAAGCTACTCACTTTTTTCTTGGTTTATAATTGTGGTTTGGCCAAGGACTCATTTAGCTCTATTATCTCTGAATTAGAAGGAATAGAAAAGCCTTCAGGGAGCCCCAAGCTACTTCCTTCTTCAACTGATTTATTTTCTCTAATCATCGTAAGTGGAATTCTCTTTTTCTGCTCAGCAGGCTGAGCCACCGCTCCAGGGCATGACAGGACCTGCACCTGCTCTCCAAAGACAGCATTAACCCCTTTCTTTCTAAAATACCTTCTGTACGGCCTATCATACATATATATATTAAAAACCACACCCCATTCTTAAGTCCAAACCTAATTTCAGTTGAGATGCCAATAAATTTATGTTCAGAATAAGTATACTTTATAGCAACACAACCAGGCATTAACAATCTTGGTTTTAATAAATCAAATGTGACAACGTTAAACAGCACTAGATCAACCTTTACAAGGGCTACTTTCCAGGACATGCAAGAGAAATCAGATTTAGTTTAGTATGTGTCAAGACACTGAGGACAATTCTTTGGAAAGTTACTGCTAAAGCATTTAATCAACAGGATCCTTTTTAAATAAATCAAAATAATTTTTTGAAAAAGGTTAGCTTAAACTAAGACTTTCTAGGAAAGAAAAAAAAATCGATTTATGGGAATTTTTTCTTTAATAAAAATTTAAAGTATTATTTCAGAATTTTGAAACATTTGTATTTTGTGGGGTTTTACACTATTCCAGGAAATAGGTATTCTGAAAATATATTATTAGTAAAAATATCTCATTAAGTGCTGAAGCTATAGAAAATGACAAAAGCTGCTTCATTATCAAGATTGCAAAGCAAACTTGGTAACGAGGTCTCAGGTTGTCTTATCTCTGTCAATGGGCAGCCCCACGTTACTTGAAAAATGAACAAGTGATATTAATGAAGCCAGACACGCACTCTTCCAAATCTGATTCCTGTTAAAATCAAAAAGTGTGAAGGATAACTGAAACTGAATTAGCAGTACAATTTTATATTTTATAGCATGCATGTCTAAAAATGTCGGCTAATGAAAATGAAATGTAATACCCATCTCAAGATTATTCCAATTTTGCTTCGGGAATTTAGATAGTGGCAGAAAAATAGTTAACGTTCTGATTTTAAAAGCTTTTCCTTTTTTTCCCAGTTTCTTTAGTCACAATCCATTAGGTTTTAGGCACATACAGATTTTTCACTGTTTTTTTCTTATATGGGAAATGTCTGTCTCCGTTATTCTGCAGACCTTTTCTGGTCAAAAATAGTGAAATAATCCTGTGCACTGCATCTTTTGGACATCTTCATTTATTTGGGTCAATAAATAGCACTAAGCAGTCATAAAGTACAAATGAAGTTCTCATTTAAAAGCTGAAATAATATTTCCAAAAGACTAAAACTGTGTCTCAACGCATTTGTCCATTTTAAGTAGAAATTGTAAAGCAAATATTAAATGATTACAGAGACATCTAAAACAATTGGTAAATAATTATGAAACTCATCACTAATGCAGTAATACTGGATCATTTCTCTAAAGTTATTATCTTCCAGCAGGAGCCTTGTCTGCTGCCTTTTTCTTACTATTTGTTTCCCTCTCAGGTAAAACGACTTTCTGGGAGAAACTGTCTCTCATGATTCACCCAGGAGGCTGGTAGCTCCAGGCTTGGTGTGTCTTTGGATATCTCAGTTTAAAAGTCTGAAGCTCCATGAGAGGAATCTCTGCAGAATTTCTGGCTGCAGTAGGGTTCAAAACCAGATTTTAAGGAATCAAGATGATATAGCTCTCAGACAAATTTTTTTTCCTCAAATTTCTTTCTTTAAAAAAAAAAAAAAAGAAAAATATTTGTAAAAAATCGCTGCTAACAACATCCCACATCTCTTAGAATGCCTTTTTTACCTTCTCTGTATTTGCCTGTGTGGTCTAACTTTCATTTGAGAGGAGTGGTAAAACTTCTGTAGCTTTAGTCAGAAAATAATACACATTTTTAATATCCTGGGACCAGAAATATATCATGGTACTTAATCCTAAAAAGTGTGAATTCCTTTTGACTTGAGCCAAATGCAGTTTTAAGTGTTAGTGTTATCTTCAGATACAGTCAGTACATTTTTTATAATATAGAACAGGGTGTCTCAACAAAAATGATGGGATTTAGATCAGTTCATCTGCCACTTATATTTTTAGATAAGGTATGTGTTTCATCTATAAGTTATTTACTTACTCATTATTTCCTTTCCTTCACAGCTCTTATTTTGCATTACAGTATTTTAGTTTGTTTATTTATATTTTTTTAAGAGAAATAAGTAAACTGCTATTATTTCTATCTATTCCAATTGTGCTTCTGAAGTTACTGAGTTGCAACACTGTGGAGTGTCTCTGTGTTTAAAATCTTCAAAGTATGAATGAGATCACTGGTGAAGCAATAAAGGTTCTAAGAACCACAGTAAAAGCAAGTTGCAGTTTGTAGAAGCACAATAGATATTTTGGATAACATTAATAAATCAGTAAAATATTTTGAATCATTTCAAATAATCTTTGAGTATCTTCAATAATTCCTTCCTCTCTATACCAGACATCTGTGATCAGAGGAACCTACCTTGGCCTAGAATACATGAGAAAAGGAAATGGAGGTGATGGAGGAGTAATCATTAACATGTCATCCTTGGCAGGTGAGAAAATTTTCTGCATAAACAGTTTCTGCTGGGTTTTCTTTGTAAGTAAATGAATCATACTGATCAGTCTTACTTTTTCTTCTTTTTGTGGCCCTTCCCAGTTTAGAACTATTTTGAACTGGTTTTCATCATAGTAACAGAAGGAATAGCAACTGATTACAAGTTTCATTTGCTTCTTTAAACACAATTCAATAGGAAAAAATCAGTAATTTTCCTAACCTATCAGTCTTGTATTTAAAATCTTGAGCCTGACATCAATTCCTCCATTCAACTCCAGAGGAATACAAATGTAGGAATATCTAGGACTAGAGTATACCTACTTTATTAACAAAGATTGTCACACACCCACTCTGTGTTCCAAGTCCCTTCAGATGTGATCTACCTGTATTTGAGAAGTCATAAAATTAACACTCATATTTCACCAAGCTTAAGCAAGTGCTTTCTTTGCTCACTACTTATCTATGCTATAACTGTATTTCAATTTATTGGTATAAAAATAGAATTCTGTGGATTCTAAGTCCTTTGGGGGTAATGCTGCCCAGTTGTGAGGCAGAATTCCGCACCATTTCCTGTAGATATACTCAATGTTGCAGTGACTGGGCTCACAGCAAAAAAGCACAGCTGAAGGGGAAACTGTACACAGAGAATGAAGTCACCTGACAACCTTCCACAAACATTTTGTGGGGAAGTACTTGCATTCTCTCTTTTTTTGTTTGGAGAGGTTGTTCTCTCTTTCTACAGTCAGACTCTCTGTGAAAAATAATACATATGCTACCTTACACTTGGTTGTCAGAGGGGTTTTTTTGTATCTCTGCAGATTACCAAATTATAGTAATTTTATTCCAGGATATTCCTATGTGTTTGAACAATGAAAAGCCAGTTAAGACAGCACTTGCTATAGTTAACTGATTGTGGATAGGTGTGGATGTTCTGAGTATTTTTAAGTTCTCCTAAAACCTTAGCTTTTGTGATAAAAAGTCCAGTTCATCCTATTGACATAATGCGTATGGATCTTGAGGATGTGACTTCATGCACAGACGTCAAATGGGTGAGAGGTTCTTTATCAAAAGACTCCATGTACCTTTAGGCCAGCCTCTGTCATACTGCCTAACACACTGCCTACTGACACCAGTAAGTTTATCTCTATAGGCTGAAATGGACGTTGTATTGGGTCCAAATTAACTTGAAGGAAACTGCTGCTGCAGTGCAAGAGTTCATCAACACAAGTAAAAGATTAAACATTTTCACAGAAGCACTGACACGCACACAGCGCTTAAGAAAGGGTAGAGGTAGCAAGTAGTTTGATGCCTTTTCTAACCAGTCTCAAATAAACACAAAATGATTTTGTTTTTAAGACCTAAAAGCTTGGCTTTTCAATTTGTTAAGAGCTTCCAAGGGCTGTTTTAATTATTTGATTTAAGTTTGCATTTATTTACTTAATTTTTTAATATTAACATTGGTGATTGCAGATATCTGTCAAAATAAAGTTTCTTTGCTTTGTTTGGTTTCACATGGCTTGTATTTAGCAATTGTTCCCAATGTCATAAGGAAAAATACACTTTAAAAGCTAACAAATACTAATTTTTATTACTTATTTATTTGCTACTCTTTGTGCTTTGTGACTGTAATTCTCCTTTCCAGTCTGAAGGTCTAAGTCCTGCAGTATTTTCCATATATGAGAGGCAAACTTCCATTGGCTTGCTTAACATCCTCTTCAAGTGTTTTCTTAGAGCTAGCTTCTGTTGATCATTAAACTTCTGAGTGTTTATGATCCCCCACTGTCTAAGTTCTCCATAAGATACAGACAGGAAATCTTCCTATGTCTTTCTGAGCAACAAGAAGTGTTGTATGTAGTGCTTATGTAACATTCAATAATATTTCCTTTGCACATTAATGAGCTACTAGAATATCACCATGGGAATTTTGCCAACGATTTGGACTAGGGACAGAATGAAACCTTACAGTTTTATATTTCCAAACATCGATGGAACTAAAATGATTTCTATGAAGAAGATGCTTAAAAGTGTTCATTCAGCTGGATGAAAGCCAAAGCATCCATCCCATCTATCCAGTACTGAGTCTTCCTTTCTTTAGTCTCTCCACATGACAGGACTAAGTAAGAGAGCGAGAGAAATATGTGAGCACATGCAGCAAGCACTCAACTACGTCTCAAAGCTATAAAATTAAATTTTATTGGATTTGTGCATTCATATCGAGAAGAAGTAATTCCGCTAAACTGAGATAATGAGAAATGTGTTTTACTTCGAACTTGGTTCCATAAAAAATGATTCCAGTCACTGCAGGTTTTTGCATTGGAATAGACTTAATTTCAAACTCAAGGAACAAAATGTTCTAAAATTTCTTCTGTAGGAAGCTACACATGGTACCTTTAACAGCATTTAATGGAATAGTTACAAGCAACAGAGAAAGCATACAAAACTAAATTTAACTCAAGAGGCTGTTTAAATTATTAAATTTAACACAGTCTTTTACCTTGTGGTGCCTGGTACCTGTACACTTTTTGCAAGTAAAGGGCAAAAGTAATTCAAGTATAGGCATACACTTCTGATAGCTTTTGTATTTTTAAGAAGGTATTCTGTGAAACTGAATTTGTATCTGTCTGTATTCTAGCAGACAAAAAAAAGTCAAAGTATTCACAGAGGGCTTAAACAATGTTAGAATTTTTTACCATAGTATCATGCTACTTTTTTGAGAGGCTTTTCAATATGCAGTGAATCTGGAAACCTTCCTGCTCTACAGCCATATCGGTGGCTTGATTGCACTCAACTTCAAGCACTCAGATTCTGCAAGCAGCTAGTTTATCTTCCCTTTATTGAAACCTTCAAACACAAGAAATACTTAAAGTACCTGTCAGAGCAAACAAGCTCTTTTTTAGGACCAGATCCTATATGCATTAGAAGAACATAACTAAAGCATATGCTTACATCACTGAGCAAAGACTCTATCACAGGGACACAGGGGAGCAGAAGTGTCAATGCCTGTGCAACTGGGGCCTTCAGTACAGCATCATGACAGAGGTTCTGGTCACTCCCCTTTGTGAAAAGAAAAATACTGAGCAGAATCTGCCAGAATGAGGTTAAAAAAATTAGAAGCTATTCCTTTCAGACTTCAGTTCACGATAAAAAAAAAATCCTAGAATTTTTGCTAGGATTTCTGTTTCATCTTTGTTTTGGCACTCAGGAAGACTACAATGATATCATGGGGGTATGCAGGGAGAAAATCAGAAAGGCCAAAGTCCAACTTTAAACTAAAATAGCTAATAAATCTTATTCAAAGAAAGGGACTTACTCAAATCTCTGAGGGCAACATGTTCAGAAAGCGTAACTGGGGAAAAATGCTTAATTCTGTTTTCATCAAAGTTCTTTGTTCCATCAAAGTGGAATGAAAGGAAATACTGGTTTCAGCAAAGCTTACTGATGCGATTCAAACTTGTTGATAGAATTCTCCACATCCAGTGCTAATTTCTCAAGATGTGGTTATTGAAACTATTGACCATGATAAATAAGGAGTTTAGTGAGATGCTTGACACCATGTCTTCAATGGTAGAGTGATCTTGGCATTCCAACAAGGAGAGTAGAGTGTAAGGGCAAGAGCTGTCTCTCTCAGCCTGCCAGGAACTGAGAAAAATAAAACAGAGCAGTTAACACTGGAGCACAGGATTATTGTTGGTCTGCTTGAACTGGTTTTGGTAAACCAAAGATCATCCTGAGTCATCACGAAGTCATTTGCAATTCACCATGCAGCAACATCCAGAGAGAGAAAACTCTAGCCATAGCTGCCCCCCTTTTCTAAGAGAGATTAAAACCCAGATGTATCACTTGGCAGAAGTACCCTGACCCATCGCCATCCATTTGAACACCCTCCTCCTCTTCCCCCCGTTATTTTGTGTATAATGTTCTCTAGTCTGTTTCACTGCCCCTCTGCTTTGCATAAGATAATTAAATATTCATGGGAGCAGCAAATAGAATCCAGATTTTCTAACAAATGAATGCCATAACTAATACATTATGAACTCATCTCTGCTCACTGGTTGAATAAATATGCAGGCAGAGCAGACTCAATGTGACACAGTGGTTCATCACAAAATACTCGCTAGGAGAGTCCCTGGGACACACCACTAACAGAGGTCCAGCTCTTCCCAGGGCAAGGAAGTGGCTCAGAGATGGAAAGCCCACATGGTGGCTCTGAGTACTGAACTCAGGAACAAAAGTGAGACATGACTGTTACTCTTTTATGTAAGGGATGCTAGGACTAGTCTCAGATGCTTTGTCTGAAAGTGAGATGATTTTTTCTTGGTTGTCCACTTCAGCAAAAATAATAATTTCGATTAGGAAAGAACTGGTTTTCAAAAAAAAAAAGGCTATTTGTTCCTCTCTTCCTGCCTAGTTATTCCTGCTGTCTTTGGCTTTTAAGTAAGTCTTTGAGCCTTATTCCACTTCATTATTGTGAGCTGTGCCCTTCCTTTGTTTATTTCTTGACTTTTTTTCTCTTCCCTCTCAAGTAAAAGGTAATTTTTCTTATTGAGGTTAAAAAATAAAAATAAAATTACTTCTAAATACTTCCTCTGTGTTTCCCAGTAGATGACTGTTTTATTTCTGTTAGCTGCAGCCTGATTAGAATTTCCTTTATTTAAAGCATGTAAAAGTACAAGAGTTTTTTTAAAAATAGTATTGTATTCTTTCTAATGTGCCCATATTCCAATGTTTCCAATAATTTGAAGAACAGTGATCATCAAAAGTCAACAAACAGAGGAATATTAAGCCTGTGTTGTGATCACAACCCACAGCAGACAGTACAAAAGCCATTTCATAAAGTGAGTTCCTAAGCAGAAGCATAACACATTAATCCAAGCTAAGCAAATAAATAAAATTTTAAAAGAACAACCAGACAATAGGTTAAGTTCTTCATTTCCCAGTATTGAACAGTGCTGCTTTCACAGGATCACCAAGGTAGCATTTAAATCAAGATAAAACCTTGAAGCTGTCAGGTTGGTAATTAGAGCTTTGTGCTGTCTTGGAAAGTTTTTTCCTTCAGACAAAATAGATTCCAGAGCAAAGAGCCCACGTAAGTCTGGCATCTATAATTTTTCTGGCAAATCCATACTTAGAGCTAGGTAGGGAATTTTTCATCTCCTCTGAGACAAATCATACCCCTTCTTCAATGTATCACTTTACGATCTGAAGTATGAAAAATGAAAAAAGTGTATGTGAGTTATTAATAGGGATGACTTCCATTAGAACCAAACATTAAGGCATTGAAGTTACTATCCAGTTTTACATTCAGGAAAACATTTTATCCTCTAACTTTTGGACAGGCTGACGTTTGCTATTCATAAGAGCCTAATTTTCAGGTGGAACTACATTATCCATGTGGTCCAGTTCAGCTTTCATTTCCCAGTAAAAATTTTTGGCATAACTGGCAGAAATGAATATGCACTCATGGTCTGTAATTTCTTCTTGACTTGCTTTTTGCCATCAAGTCAGTCTTACCAGAATTTAGTTCTTAGTTTTCTTCCAAAACCTCCGTTCTCTCTTCTTTCTCTACTATAAATAACAATTTTGTGCTCTCCCACTCAGACCATAAAGGTTTACAGTATTAGTAGAAAATCTTTATTTTGCTTCTCCTAGTCCCACACTTCCTCCCTGAACACACTGTAAATGATTGCATGTGTCCAGTTCACATGTCAGATATCAAAGCCTATCTAAAATACTTTGCTCCTCAATATAACTTAAATACTTTACTGATTCATAGAAGATGCCTCAAAAATCTCATTCTTGAGCCTTTTCTTCCAGACTGTGTCCTCTCTTTTAAGTCATACTTCATAGATACAACTTTTCCTTTTAAAAGTTATAGTTTTTTATTACTCTTCTCTTTCCAGCACATTTTTATCTATCTGATTTTTTTCCTAGCCTATCCCAGATTACAAAATATAATTTACAAATTTTTACTAATCCATTTTGTTGCATCTCTGTCACAAGTTTTTTTACACTATAGGCCTATATAAGCGTGTTTAAGGTGATCATAAATTAGGAATACTCGACATCTTCATTCAGCTACCTTTTTATTTTAAAGGACTCATGCCTGCTGCATTCCAGCCTGTGTACTGTGCTACAAAGCATGGTGTAATTGGATTCACACGGTCCATAGCAGTAAGTATGCATTTTCCAAAAGGGTGTCAGCAGCTCCTTGGGAATGCTTGAGCTTTTCATGTTCCTTCTCTATAGCCACACAACTGGAACTAATTTTCTGAAAGCAAACAAAGTGTGTGGAGCAGTGGAGGTTCCCTCCTTTCACAAAGGGAATCCAAAGATGGAATAAGTACGGCATCTCTGTGTTTATGACCGATTTGAGGTTTGGGGAGCGTGGAAGAAAGATATTGCAAAGTAATCTAGGGACAGTGGGAGGAGTCCAAAGGCCAAATTCTAATCCAAGTTTTAAAAATATTTTTTCAGAACCTAGTCCCAGTCATGTAACATTATCCTTTCCTTATTTCTAAGTCAGGTTGATGACTTTTTTTATGATCAATAGGCACTGGAGTGTACAAAAGTGACTTGAACACATCATTATTTCTTCTTACCAACACTTAATATGCTGAAAATGCAAAATGACACATTCAGGATGGGGCATGTAAGATGACCATATTATAAGTCTGAGCCTCTGACTTCAAAACTTGCTAGTTAAATTGAACAAGCACTGTAATAAAATAACTTGGAGGGAGAAAATATGATTACACTTTAATAGATTCATCTTAAAGATGGTCTACTCACATAAGATTTCCAAACTGATTTCCAGAATTAATCACCTGAAATTACACTTTGAACACTCTGCACATTTTATGCCCCCATCCCCACACAAATAACTCCTTTTTCAGATTAACATAAGGGGAATAGTATGGATAAGTGTTGCATGTACCATATTGCATCAAGAACATGAAACCTAGTCATACATTTTTGTTTCCTCGTTATAAATATAAATATCACCATCTAAGATCAAAAGTAAATTAGAGGAAATGCTGTCTTTAATGAACACAAGAATGCCAAGGAAAAAAAGAATAATAAGCATAGTGAACGACGGTGTTTACCCAAAAAGGCAGTACAGCCTGATGTTGGGCAGGTCTGACACCTTGCATCTAGGACTTCAGTTTCTTGTCTCCCCCAGACCAAAAGGGCAGGCTACCATACCATGAAAATGATGTGACTTATGTAATACCTTAAAAGGAGCCCTGTTAAATGTTAAAATAAATAGAACGCAGTGTTTAACAGTTATGGTCATTCTTGGATAAACCATGCATAGTTCATCAGTTCTGTGCCATTGCTAAGAAAGTTCATCCAGTATTTGACACATACGTGGATGTTGATCAGACTTCTTTGCTTCATACACACTTTGATAGAACCACAAACAAGGAGTCCTACCTCTCCCAGAACAACTTGTGCTTCTTGCTTTCATGGTCCTGAGCTGCTTCCTGAAAAAAAATCAGTTCACAGGGACTTTCCAGTGGAGATACTCAGTGGTAGATTCATACCTTGGCAGGGACAACAGAGCAACTAGAAAGGTTTAGCTTTACAGTTGTAGGGATAGAGGACATACTGTATTTCTGTTGGTGTGAGGAAGGTAAATACAGAATCTTAAAGAGAATTTTATTTCAGAGTTTCTTTTAATTAAAAGAGCTCCTATAAGATTGGAAGCATACATTTGGGAGAATTTTTTCTTGTTTTTGCTTAGAAGAGTTATATCATCACCCTAGAATACTGTTAATGACATGCTAAGAGCACTAAGAACAAAAAATATTAGAAACAAACAGCTGCATGGAAAGAGTTTTGATTTCTTGTAGAATTGTTCTCCTAACAAAAGAAAAGTGGGGTTTTTCCTAGTAATCTAATATGATGACTAGAGAAAATGTGCTTCAAACTTAGTTGTTAAAACAATCAGTAGTAACAAAATCTCCTTACTAAGGAAGGCTGAAAAGTACTTTGTGGTAAATCTCACTCTTTGAAAACTTGCTTACACAATACTGTCTTAAAATGTTGATGATAAATGTGTAACCCTTTCTCTTTTCTAGTTAGCTGCTAATATGGATAACTACGGCGTGAGACTCAACACAATTTGTCCAGGATTTGTCAACACACCGATTCTTCAGTCAATAGATAAAGAAGAGAATATGGGACAATACTATTCATATAAGGATGAGATAAAAAATATGATGCAGTTCTACGGCGTGATGGAGTAAGTCAAGTTAGATACAGTGGGGGTTTTGCACTTTGTTGATGGAGAACAAGGGCACATTTTCAGCAAAATTAAAATAAAAGGGAAATGCTGCCTCAGATAAAAGACTATCAAATGTATTATCCTATATATAAAGAAAAAATGGCAGATGTCTAAGGCTATTTTAAGAGCACCGTCTGCCCATCTGCACAGTGATACATCCCTTTGTGCATTCCCATTTCCCAGCAAAGTCCAAATCAAATTCACAAGTTAAATATACTGATTTTAGTTTTTAATAGCCCTTGGTGTTCCCTCATGAATTTGTTTAATCAAACTCGTTGTGAGATACAGGATATATAATTTGCACTGAATTTTCACAAAAGTTTCAAGTGAACCAAGTTAGAAATCAGACCAAGAATTGACAAAACTGGATTAAGAGCACAACAGCAACCATCATGGATCAGATCAAAGAGTTACCTGGCCCATTACAGTATTGCCAACAAGGGCTAAAAGCAGACAGCTTGGACAGACTGTGAGAACATAACAAGCATAAAGTGATATTTTTAACACTTTCTTAGTTTCTAATAATTAGCTTCTAAGATGCTTCTGCATGAAGGAAATTGAATGACTGCAGCGTTTCACCCGTAGGTTTCTTTATGTAAAATATTTTGCACCTATTGACCACAGTAAACTGCATGTGAAATTATCCTTTATGCTAATTTGTATGTCAGCTCTGCTACAGAAACAGGATAAACCAACAGCAAAGAGCTGCAGAGGATTGTGTAAGGATTACTTCTGTCCCTTTCCCTGACAGAGAAAACTTTGATAGGAAGCCCAGTGGCAACTGGATGTCCACAGGCATTTATCAGAAACTAGAGCAAACAAATGATGATTTGTAAAGTAGCCACTTTAGATGTATGTCCTGATTGAGGAGAATAAATATCTCTCCTGAAACACTCATATTACCTCTGCTTTTCCTCAATATAAGTTTGCTCAAATGCCAATTTTTAAAATTTTCAGATATATAGATTTATATTGAGTTTCTTGTCCTTTTTACATGTTCTATTATACCATGACTCTGACGTAACTTTTTCTTTCAGCCCGTCCATAATTGCTGAGGGATTGATAACAATAATTGAAGATGATACTCTAAATGGAGAAGTTATGAAGATCACAGCATCCCAAGGAATTCATTTTCATCAATACGGCCAAACACCTTTTACATCATCAAAGAGATAAATAAATGTTTTGTGCTAATTACTTTTGGCTTTTCTTAAATGTAAAAAATTTTGAAAAGAGTAGTTTTGGGGGAAAAAAGGTTAGTGTTTTTTCTAGATCAGTGACAGTGTTCAAACATTTGCATCCTAATTACAAAGAGAGAGGTGAGAAAATCTGTTGTGGGAAGATGTTACTGCCCTACTCTGATACTATAAGCACTAATAACAGTATTTATTTAGCATAATAAACACACTCTTCTGAAGCCTTTTTAAATTATTATTTAGTAGTAGGGGCTACTTTTTTTCATTCTGGTAGTTCTGATCTACCTACTCGAAGTATATTTTAGTGGATCTGGCTTACTTTGTTATAATCCTTTTCATTGTCATGCCTACTTATTTACATCTTGAATTCTGTGGACCAGGAATTAGTTCAGGAATGTAGATCACAAATGCAGCCATAAGGAGTTAAGAATTTACTTTTTCTTATGAAATGTTAAATAGAACAACAGATAAAATTCACATTCCTCAGATGTCCAACTGAATATGTTGTATATCATATAAGAAAGTACAGATTTTTAACTTCTTGGATTTTAGATATTTATAAATTAGTTCAGAAATATTTTTGTTTTCTTTTATAAATAAATATATATGTGAATTTTCTCACTCTGTATATACAAGGATGAATATTTTGGCATTGATTGAAATGTCTACTTGCTCATTAAATCTTGTTTTCTAAACCTTTAATTTCTTGCCTTCATTGAGTAAAATCTCAATTCAATCCTGAATAATCTGGTTTTTATCATGTTTTATACATGTGCCTTTTGATTTCACAGTACATATTCTCAGATGTAGCATGTCATATAGTGGCAATGAAAATAAAAATTGGGCTTCCTACCTTCTGAGCACTACTGGATCTTCTGAATCCAGGTCAATCCTCAGCTACTTTTATGCAAAAAAACTTCATACTTCATGGGTTACATGCTTAACAAAAATAATATTTTGCATGGTAATTTAATTAGGGTCATAGCATAAGAAGATTTAATAGCTCCTGGGAAAGCTGGGAAGTTAATATTTACCCTTCTTAGGAGTACTGACTTCAATTTCACTGATTTTTTCTTTAGCATTGTAACTGAAAGAGTGGAAACAATAGTACTTACCTTCTGTGGAAGTCAGGGAGTAATAAGGCTGTGGGGAGAAGAAAAGAAACAGAAACACATGCTTTGAATTGCTCATCATTCTCCCAATGCCTCCATTTTTGGTTATGTTAACACTATTTTTAAAGCCCATTTTGAATTCACACAGGATGCTAGCCCCACCTTTAGCATCTCTGACAGCATCTGTATATCCCTCTGGATTAAAAACTACTATCTGATTTGATAGTATCAGTTTCTACATTTGTCTCATTAAAATCAGGGCATTTCCCAATACATGGCAGAATAGCGTAAAAGATGTGATGTAAACTTGAAGTCAGCGTGTGTTAGTTAGGTCCTAATGCTGATGATCATCTACCTCTGTGTGTCTCCTTGTTAAGCAGGGTTTCAACGAAGTCTAGAAGCAAGGGAAGGTTTAATAATAATGATAATACGTGTGAAACATGAACCCACCAAACACCACGCTAAGACAGTAACTCAGCAGCTTCTCTCAGTAACACACTTCAAATAACGATAAGAATATTGTTGATGATACATTGCTGGCTTGATTGCTTTTGCTCATCTCTGCTCCTTGATAACCCAAAAGAAATTTCTACTAAACAGGGTGGGTTGACTTTCCCAGGGAATCAGTGAAAGAATATATAATTTAATAATGTTAGTAATAAAAGACCAGGAGTCCAATGTATGCTCCTTGAAGGAGGAGAACAAGAAAGAAATGTAAAATTAATTACTGCTAATCACTTTAGTCATTGCTCAATTAACTTGTGATATTGCACTTCTATAAAATCATAATTCTATGAATTGGCATTATTCTAAGATTCCATTTATGTGGTATATCAATAGTCACACAAGAAAAAATTAGATTCATAAAACATGCCATTAGACTCCAGGACACCTCAAAAATCTAAGCCTATATCTGGGAAAGAGTTTAAATCATATCTTATATGTATAGGTCTTTTTTTCTGGATTAATTTTTTAACTCAAAAGACAGATGTTTTCAAATCAAAGCCATACAGAAAACTTCATTAAAGGCATATATTGCACTGATTTCCATCTGATAATCTGATAAGGAAGCCTCTGAATCACAGAAACATTTAAACTAAGATAAATCTCAAATGATTAGCACATCTGGAACTTACTGAAAGAAACATGTACAGTGAAGCAAAATCCTTGATGCAAATCATAATGTGAAAAATAGCCATCAAAATTCTACCTTTGAAATAAAAAGTGCCCCAAACCAAATATTACAGCTTTCCAGTTTCAGACAGTCTGAATTTAAACATATCGGAGGGTTTTGTCTGCACAGGAAGAACAAGTCCTACATATGTTTTGGAAGGGTTTCCTGTAAGACTTCCCCCCAAACTTTGGATGTCTTCCAGTCAGAAAGAAAGAGAGCATATGTTTGATTTACAGAAACACCAGAGAAGCAGTAGGTAGAAAGATGAGTTGAAGGGGGAAAGGGAGATTCATTTTTTGTACAAAGACTGTTTTGAAACTTCATCTTCAGTTAAAAGTCTTGACATGTTTCCAAGACTTAATTTATTTTGCCTGAGAGACCATCCTTTTTAAGACAACTGTTCCAGTGTTGTAGGGAAACTCAGCCAAAAGGAAAAATAAATATTTTAAATGAGCTACACTAATTGCCAAGACCACAAAAATAACAAGTAATATTCTAGAATCATATAATGATCATTATTTAGAATGAACACTCAACCCCATGTGACACAAGTTTACTTTTCAGTGGGTCCTAAGAGTTTCAAATAGGATTTTTCTTAGGGGTAAAGAATAAATAATACTAATGAACTCCAATTTTTTCAGTGCTTATGATCCTACACAAAAGCCCAAATCATGAGGCATTTCAAATGCTTTTTTGCATGACAGTGTTAGTTTATTTGTATTCTTTAATGCCTTGATGCAAGGCACTTAAGAGGTACATAATCTACGTAATTATGTGGATAATTCATTGCATTCTGTAGAGATCAGAATGACCTGGAATTAACCTGTATTATGAGTGCCATAAAATCATATGTGTATCAATTTTGTTATTGATGAGGTGAACCATGGAGTAACAAATCCTTCTTGTAGTTTCCTTAAATTAAGGAAGTCCAGATATGAGAGACTTTTCCTCTTCTTTGGAACATAAGCTTTGCAAACAGTAAACCAAAAATAAACTCCAATAAAACCAAAATCAGATTTCCACTGAAATCACGAATATGAGACTAATCTTTAAAGGAACAGCATTAGATAGCTAATGCTATGGCTTTTGGGCAGGATGGGGCTCTTCTGATAGATGATGATTTCCTTCCTCCAGTGTTGAACTGCTCTAAACTTTCTACAGGATGATTCTTCAGCCTGAACTTCCCTTTTAGCTGAGTCTATTTGCTTTGCGTCAAGAGACGTTGACAGTTTTCAGCTCCAGCTCCAGGAATCCAGATGGTGCAATGAAAGTGAAGGATAATACAATATGACTTAGACTTTTTTTTTTTTTTCCCTCCAGTACAGAAAGGAACAGCTTAATGTCAGGTCAAATTTAAAATTAAAACAGAAAGGGACAGTAAACAAGAAGAGTTATGCTCCTACTCTGATGG
This sequence comes from Mohoua ochrocephala, assembly GCA_013398855.1. Classification (NCBI taxonomy): domain Eukaryota; kingdom Metazoa; phylum Chordata; class Aves; order Passeriformes; family Acanthizidae; genus Mohoua; species Mohoua ochrocephala. The sequence goes on from VZTA01003741.1 coordinate 85,685, forward strand.
AGACAGTAAACAGGAAGAGAACAGATCAGGTAAAAATAAGGTGCGAAGAAGCTAAACCTGGAACATCTTTAAAATAAGTAACTTAACCCCACTGTTTTAGTGAAAGGCCATTACTATGCACTCTGGCCCAAATCTAAATCTGAATGTTTTCTGATTTGTATAGAGACAGTCTAACACACTATTCTCTCAGGGATTCAGAGGATAAAATCAGGATCTTCGCAGTAAAAATTCATCTTATTGAAAAAAATTGAACTATTTCAAGCAATCATTCAGCATAGAAGCATTCGAAGCAGTTATATATTCAGGTCCTTTTATTTCTCACAAGCTCTGTATTAATTCCCTGCTGGCATCTGCTGGGCAAACTTTACAGAGATTATTACTACTGCAGAGGAGGAATTGATTTCTTGCTACAAGAATTGCACCTTTTCAGCTTTCCCTTTCATCAGAGGGTTCTTAACCCTCCTCCTTTCACACAGAAGAGAGGCTACACAGGACAGGATGATCATCTGGTGGCAGGTCTGACATCTGGCCTAGGAAATCTGAATGGTTGAAGGCTCTAGATTTAGCCTCATCAAGCAGAAATTTATTGTAGTGACATCCGAGAAGAATGCAAAAGGTCTATCTAAGCCCTTATTTGTCACCCTGACCCTGCCGACTCCTTCTCTGCATCTTTACATTGGACTGCCTTAAACACAAGCCTTTCAGAAGTGTACTGCACTCCAGCTACACCACAACACAGCTGCTGTTCTTCTTCAGCAGCCACCAAGAACACATTAACTTAAGGCATTGCTCATTTCACTCATTTCAGAGAAACTGTATTCCAGTTTATTAGTTCACATGATGCTCCACATCCAAGAAATGGCTCCAAGTATCTCAGCAGCTTTTTCTTCTTTGCAGTGTGTTATGGGTTGAAAAAACTTGGTTAGATGGACAGGTTGTTAGACCAATTAGGAAAATGGTACCGCCTCTGTGATTCACATATTTGCTAAACCCAGAGTGGGATTCTGGGATTCTCACTTCCTGCGTGGCTGCAGTAAGGAACGGGCCCGCTCGGGCCCGGGCCTCCCCCACCGGGGGAGGCCAGATCCCTGGAAAATAACCCGAAGCCGCAGGCAGCCAAAGAAAACAACCGTGGGCTGCGCCGCAGTTAAAATACTCACGATGCGGCATCCAAGGACCCGGTCCGAGCTCCGGCTCGGAGCGGGGCCCGGCCCGACCCGACCCCCCCTTCCTCCAGCAGCAGCAGCGGCAGCCCGGCAGAGCTGGCAGGGACCGAACTACCAGCAGAAGAACACCAAACAGCCGGCAAACGGAGGAGATGGCAAGTACCTTCCTAAGACCTAGATAACATCATTCCTTCAGCTGCAGTTTTTGCAGATAGTGCCTTCCAGGTTAGAGAAGAAAGAAAGTAAGACCACGTGAAGGAACAAACATGGCGGCGACACCGAGGTCAGGGAGAAGGGAAGGAGAGGAGGCGCTGTTTCCCA
>VZTA01003741.1:87472-104582 GCA_013398855.1 Mohoua ochrocephala
GGGCGGGGCTGTTGTTTGTGGAAGCTCAGAACCGCACTGGAGAAGTTCATCGAGGACTATCTTCTGTGGGGAGAGTCCCATGGCATACACAGGAAAGGAACTCTTTTCCTTAGAGAAAAACTCTTAAAAATGAATGCACTGACCAAACCTCATGTTTTTGTTTCCCTTGTGTATATTGGTATATTGGTGGATTGGAAAGAGGGAGGTACTGGGAATAAGGGATTGTTCTGGAAGCTTGCTTTAATTCCCCATAATTCTGCTTTCACTGTTATTTCTGTTAGTAATAAATTCTCTTTAGATTACCAAGTTTGAGCCTGTTTTGCCTTGAAGCTCTTCCGTTTTTTCCTCAATAATCCTTATTTTTCCCCCCAAAAGGTGGATTTTTGGTTCCCCTTCTCTGCCTATCATGGCAGAGGCATATAAGTAAATAGTTTGTTGGTGCTGGGTATTTAATCAGGCCAAACCCGCGACACAGTGGAACCTTTCCTCAGCAACCACAATCTTGAGAAAGGAAAGAAAGAAGAATAGAAAATCAGGCTCTCAGTCACACTGCTTTGAACTCTTTACTACAGGACATGAGAATAAGCACACTTCTGCTTGCTTTCAGAAAAAAAAGGCACATAGACAACTTTCAGTGCACTTTCCCACAGCTGCAAACAAAACCCACAGAAGCGAAGAGGAAATACAGATATTTTTGGAATACAGGAATGTATAACTCTTCAGAAAAAATAGTTGTATTTTAGCTCATCTAGCTATTCCAACTTACTTAGTTTAAATGACTAGCACTTCAGAATCTTGTACAGCATTCGACCTTGAAGGACTATTTCAGCAATTAACACCACGAGCAGTTAACATCACATACACACGAACAGTGCAGTTCTCAAAAAAGACCCAGATGTGGGCAGAGAATACGGAATTCTCTACTACTTATTCTGGAACAGTTCTTACAAAAATGAAACCGCTTCCTTGTACAAAATCCCTCTGGCAATTTCACTTCAAACAGATATAGTGTTCCTTTATGGAGCTTTTATCCTTCTCTGCATTTGTAAATCAGTTTAAATACACTGCCATCAGCAATGCTTACAAATTAGCTGACACTTATCAAAACTATTGCTGTTATTTTGATTTAAAAGAATTACTATACACCGTACTTATTAATGCAAGACAAGAGAAAATGCAGCTGGCATTTTTTTACATATCTCTCTCTCTCTCTATATATATACACACACATATACACACATATATCTTCACATATACGTACCTACTACACACTTACAATCTACACATACAATAAAAATCTTTTCTTCTAGGGCAATATTCACTACCTATGCATGTCCCTGGAGACAGTAACTTTTATAAAAGTTGTGAAGCATAATTTCTCAGTGATGTTTATCTCCCAAATTTGGTGTCTTAAGATCGTGAAATAAGCTTAAATCTGTATGAATTGCATTTTATTGTGAATGTTTTACCTAGTTGAATTTGCAGTTTCATTTTTCTTCTCAGTTCCTGAAATACATGAAAATTAGATTTGCTCTTTAATTTAAACAAACATTAGCTGATGTATAATCTTTGACATATTATGTATCCCTCAAATGCCACCTGCTGAGGCAAATCTGTGCTCTTATCTATTATAATTTCTTATGTATTATTTTATATACTATCATAGATAATCACAGTCACTGGAAGGTTTGTGATGATATGGGACACTTCTCAAATATTTAATGAGAGAGTCTTTAGAATCATAGAATCACTTAGGTTGGAAAAGGTATTTAAGACCATTTAGTCCACCCTTGTGGCAGGGCAAATTTACATTTTTTCATATGGGTTTTCCTTCTTTTGTTGTTTAAGCTTCTAGCATTATTAATTTTTACTTGCAGAGGGGAAAACAAAATGAAACAATAATGCGAACTCAAAAAAGGCATAAAAGAACATACATTGACATTTCATTTATTGAACAGAACTGTGCACTGAATAAAACAGTGGGTTCTGCTTAAAAAGAACAATTATGCTGCAGTGGAGCCAAAACCAAAAATATGGTCACTAGGCCAACCTCTGGGACTGTGTTCCTTGAAAAATCATCAAATATATCATCTGAGTAGCCTCATTATTCTTTGTCATTATATCTAATATGTCAAGCATTCAAAAAAAAAAAAAAAGCCAAGAAAAAAGCACAAACATAGAACAAAATGTTTCTATAAAGTACAAAGCTTGTGCTACTCAACAGAACTGAAGATAAATAGCTGTATCTTGCAGTATAGATATTTGTCTGTGACATGTACATGGTGCAAACTCTTTGGCTGAAAGAGTAAGGCTCATTCCTATGAACAACAAAGAGCTTGTATAAATATCAGTATGGATAGTAAGTTTCTTATTGGCCACTACTTTTCCCTCAATTTGTCACTGTACCGTACTGCTAGGAAAAAAAACATTTTTTAAACTTCTTAAGGAAGAAAAATGATTCAGTACTCACTCTACACACTGGACTGAAATTCAGACTTCATTTCCAATGAGAGTTTCTTAAAACACTTGGCCCTGAAAACACATTTGTAGCATAAATTAAAATACTTCAGGGTGCCAACAAAAATCTGTGGAGTCTGTTTTACAGACATAAGGACTAAAACCCTATTAGACATTGGTTTTGGCATCTTCAATTAGCAACAGCTTGAACAGCAATCACAATCATTTAAATAAACTAAATGTGCTTAATTTCTGTAAATTTCAAGCCTTGATGCTGCATTTATAACAAAACACTTTAGTTCTCAAATTAAATGACACTTCAGCACTGAAACATTTGTCATGTTGGGGAAACATCTGTATTTAAAGCCGTATTTGCATGCTAAGTTTCAGGGAAATGCTAAGATGTCATCAACTTCAGTGAGCCTGAACCAGCGTACAAGTCAGCCGAATCTGTGTTCAAGTGTCTGTGCTAGCCAAAAAATAATGGCATAGCAGACAGCAGTGAGACATTAACTGCATTAACTGCAAATTGGTCCTGGTAGAGTTTTCCTTCTTTGCCAAATCTTCCTGTGAAGACTAAGAATTTTGGACAGCCCTTGTAGTCAGGGAAGGTGAAAACTATGCCAGAAGCCCCCAGAGAAACAAGATGCAATTTTCTGCCTCTGTCCAAGACCTCCCTCCTGCATGGCGTTGTTCTCCACGTTCTGGATAAAAGTGAGGTGCATTAGCTGTCTTAGTTTGTTAGCTCTTTGCTTCCAGTATCCCTTAATTTCTAGATATTCAAAGAAACATTCAGTTAAAAGCCATTTTTGGCCTATCCCAGAAAACTAAAATTCATCTCCATATGTATAGGGTCACAGCTTCTGAGCCTGCACAATTCTGGAGAAAATGAAGAAGAAATTGCTAATTTACATGGACTTAGGAACTATCTAACAGTAAATGCTTCTCTAGAGCATGTGACAAACTGTGAAGATTTGCTAACAGTTGTTGAAAATATGCATAAACTGAGTTCCCACTCAATTTCTAAATGAAATGCTAATGTTTAGCCAAATTGACCACAAATACTTTTCGATTCTCTCCAGGCAGAGGCGATTGTGTCCTCAGTTCTGAAAGTCAAAACACCAGCATTCCAGAAGAAATGAAAAGAGAAAGATGACACTTTACAGTCACAGGTGCAGATTAGCACAAATCTACCTATGAAGACTGCAGCATTATAGTATAGTAATCATTCTAAATTTTCAGTATTTATTGGGATTTTCTAAAGGGGGCTTGTGATCCAGCCAAAGTATCCTCAACTACTAATGCTTAACACTCACTGCTATTGAGCTCTGGAGTATAAATACATTTTACACTTCTATAAACTGGCAAATAACTGCTAATAAGCAGCATGACTACCCTGTCTTGAGACTTGGCTACCTCTATAATGCTACAACTTTGAGGAAAAATCTGACCTGCAGAATCATAGTTATTGGTTTCTAACTTTTTGCTTTACTTTTTTTTCCTTGCATTCCAGCACTCAGAATACATAAGCAGGGCTCTAATCACCTGTAAAGCAACTATGACTACCGGATCCTCAATATCTACCTGATATTCAAAAAGTTCTTCAGGTGATCAGAAGCTCTGGCATTGGTGTTTGGCTGACTCCCAAAGCAGAAATGCAAATTACTAAGAGAATGCATTTTGATTCACAAATCTTTGGTTTAGATTTAGTACGTATTAATAGCTGATTAAAACTCAGAGACTGAAATACAACTATTATAATTGAATTTCTAAAGCCTACTCTAATTTTTTCAAATCATTAATAATTCATGCATTCTGATCAAATTTTCACTCTCTAGTAATTCTTTACAGCATATCTTTGAAAGTGAGCTGCATAAAAGGTTCTATGATTAGACAGATCCAAACCAATTCAGTAGCTTTGTTTATAGGGCAGCTGCCAAGATGTGAGTCACTAAGTCAGCCTGTGACATGCCCGCTTGTATAACTTGTATTCTTTGGCAGCTTTTGAGGGGTTTGCATATCTCTTGTTGGATACATAATTCCACTCACACATCAAAAAAATAAATAGAGTGATAAATTTGTATAAAATTAGTTTTAAAACCGTGCTCATTAAATCCAGTGGAGATCAGTGTGTTTTTTCACATCCTGCACCACCCTCCAACTTGGCGGTCAAAGAAAAGGCAAGAACTCGAACCTGGTAAAACACAAACTTCTTGCCTTACATCACACTTTTGACTAAAAGAACAGATTTAAAATCCATGAGGATAGTGTATTCTCTAGCAGAAGTTGGTAGATATACCGAAAGAGCAAATTTAATCAATTTGTCACAAGAACCATCGACTTCAGCCTGCTGCATGTCAATAGCCACCCCTATGTGGAGAGAGAAAGCACATTCTGTCTTGCTCCTTCTCTCCATCTACTTAATCAAATTAGGGAAAGGACAATGGAAAGGGTAATAAACTTCAAGTACATCTGTCTGCTCTTTAAGCTAAAATCGGATGCAATACCAAAATAATTGGTCTCCACTATTCAGAGATCTGTTCTATCATTTTCCTGCAGATTTTCTGCCTCTGAGAGTTGATTCCTAACTAAATGGCTCAAACAATAAACACTTTGAGAGGTGATTTGATTTGCTTCCTCTAACATCTAGAAAATGGTTAGGCTTTTTAAACTTCTTAGTCTGATACACCGCATTTTAGCTCTGGATTGAAAGAGTTTCTGGTCACCAACTGTTACTTTTTTGCTCCTAAGTAAGGTTTATTTAGTGGAACAAGCAACTCTCGACAACTCTCTCATCCTGTTTAGGTGGTATAATACAATCGGATTTCATATCAGATTTTCAAGCTTGTCAGGACTTGCTTAGATATTCCTATTTATCTTTCTCTGGAAAAAGAAAGGAAATGTTTTGTTTGCTTTCTCGTATCATTTCGCCTTGGAGGATTCCATTAGGCCAGTTTGAAATCCAGAATATTAATTACCTTATATACACCATTACGTCAACATGATCTGGAGGAAACATATTTTTCTGGGTTTCCTGTTCTAAATGATGTGGTTTCAGATAGAACATTTGATAGTTGAGGACTGGGGCCTCTCTACATGCAATAAGTTCTTCCTTATCAAGTAAAGCATTGTTTTTAATTTCATGTTCTGTTAGTGCCAGGCCGAAATGAAATGACACTATTTTTCATATTTGACCTTTCCACACCTAAAACTTCATCTTTTTACACATTGAGGTAGGGTGTCTGATGGTCAAAGATGAGAAGGTGAAGTAAAGGTAGTTATCAAGGAAGTGACTCTGTAGAGCCCGAGATCACCTTAGAGGACACAGAATCAGAGTGTTTCCCCTGCTCTTGAGAATCAGACTGGTATTGGGTAACTTTCACTTGAATTCTGGTGAAACACATTCATCAGATGACTAAACAGAGAAGAACTTGAAAAGAAATTTATCACCCTCTGGCTGTAGATCAGTCCACAGCCTGAGAGGTGAAGTGCCAAAATTCTTAGGAGAGAAGAACATAAGCCAGTACCAGTCAAGAGAATAAAGGATAAGGAGACAGGCAAGAATCCATGCAAGCTGCAGGAAAGCCTTCTCAGGGGCATCTCCTCTGGGACAAAGAGCTCCATGATGTTTTAGAGTGTTTGGATAATCTCATCTATGCTCCATTTCCTATTAAAGGTTGGATCAGATGGTTTTTCAATGTCTCTTCCAACCTGGCCTGTTCCGTGGTTCTGCACATCGCTTTTTTAACACTCTCTACATGGGCTATACTATGGTGCTTCTGAGACTACTCATTTTCAGACCACCATAACACCCCACAACTTGTCTGAATGCTGATCTGTCGACAAATAGCTCATATCAAATGGTGGCAAGCAATGGCATAAAGATCCACCATGCAGTGACAGTACATGGCTAGGAATTTCCTTAAAAAAAAAAAAAAGTTTGGTTTTTTTTTTTCCTTTTTTTGGTTTCTCTTGTAATCACTGAGTGTGGCTGCACAGTTCTATTTCCTTGACCAGGTCCAGAGGTTTAGAAATTATACACAGAAGAATGGGCTTCAGGCTTTTATCTCATAATGAGTAACTGATAACACCGCTAACTGTAGTGTAAAGAGAAGGCAAAAAATACACAGAAACCTGAAACCATTTGTGAGGTTGGCCTCTGCCTGAAATAGCAGAGGTTCTACTTCCATGTGCACATCCTGATGAAAGAAGGGAAATTTCTGTTTATGGTAGGAAAAACCCCAGTGCTGTTAGCAGCATGAGGGCACCGCACACGATGTTTTCATTGCTTTTGAGTCACCCTTGGTGAACAGAAAGAACACATCTAATCTATTCTGAGACAAGGAGGGGTTTGCCTTGCATTGGCCTAGAATTGGTTGTGGAGAGGAGGTATCTAACATATCAAAAGGCTTCCTAGGCCATGACATACATCAAGGAAACTCTTGACATGACAGACTGGGATGGACTAGAATAATCTGAATGGCTGTGTATCCCTCCAACATCAATTCTGCCCAGAAGGAGGTCTAGAGTTTACTGTACCTGCCTTCCTCACCCCGTTTCTTGGCCTATGTATCAGCAGGAATTGTTCAGCTGATCTGGACTATGCAGCAAATAAAACCCTAGGTGGTCCTAATTACACAGTTTGCAAATCATATCAAAAAACCACATTTCCAAGCTTAGAAGGCAAGCTGGCAAAATGGACTGAAAGGCTAAGGAAGGAACTTACACTCAGAGGACCCTGCTGCAGAATTTACAGAGATACAGCACTTTCTGTCTTTGCAAAAGCAGACAATTTTCAAAATGGAAGGCAAATTATAGAATCACAAAATTATTAAGGTTGGAAAAGACTATTAAGTAAAGGAGATTACTTCAGTAAGGCAGGATTCCTCACATAAAACCATCAAATTCTAAATTAGTTATATATTCTCATACCTCTGATTTCCCTTTAATTTCTAAGAAAATATTGGTTTTCTGTACTAGCATCATGTTGAAAAGGTGTTTAACATTATTTTAGCATTAAGGGGAAACCCAGAAATTTCATTTTATCCAAAAGATAAAAAACACTTCATATGAAACTTTTATTGTCAGTGATAGACACAGTCCTGAATTTTTGTAGTCTATTTCTGACTAGGAGTATTAGATGCAATTACTAACATTATTTTCCTTTGCAGGTAGGGAGCTGAGGGCAAAATACTTCTATTTCAAAGGTAATGTATGCTGTTTCACCATAGAAAGTATTTCTACCATTATTGGCCTGAACTCATATTGTTTTTTCTCAAGAATCCATGACCTCTTTGGAGCTGAAACTCACTTTGACCCTGCAAAACTTAAGTGCTGTGAGTACCCTATTGTGCAGGGGTAGCAATTTTATTTTTTAACTAGGAACTGAAACTCAAATATTATTTCTATTTTCTCATGAACACTAGTTGTCATACATTTATTATACTACATTGCAAACAGACTAGTCTTCAAAGTACAATATATTTTAGAAGGAAAGAAACTGATTGGGTAAAGAGTTGAAAGATACTCTCTTTCTATTAATATTTAAAAACATCTATGTAACAGCACACCAAACATTCCCTACTCTCTTGTAAACACTTGAAGTAGCCAGACAGGTTTTTGAAGGTCACATTGCATTACTATGAATGAATCTTTATAAAAAGGCTGAATTACCATGTTTCTGCTATCATTTGGGGCAATATGTAGTAATAAACATGTGATTCCTAAGTTATTCCAAAAAGGAACACACTTGAGACAGCTCAATACGTGTGCATGTTCGTTTGGGGTTTTTCCCATCTCATAGACAATCACTTTTACTACACAGTCTCAATGAGAAAAAATGCAACAAAAGTACACCACCTTCCGTTTCTTGAGGAGAAAAAAAAAAAAAAGCAACATAAGTGAGCTCATTGTAAAGCCACAGCTTTGGAGGACACGCTTAAATACACGGATACTATTGAGATTTAGGATGACAGGTTAAAAGGGAACAGACAGTGGAATCAAGAACCTGCCTATACCCATACTGCTCCTGTTCCCTCACTGCCAGATGCTCATCCCATTTGGTCTTGTTACAGGCTTCCTCAATGACTTGTTCTTCTGAACAAGCCAGCTGCTGGCAAAGTGCCGCAGTAATCCAATAGTCTTTGTACCTCACAATGTGTGTGACAACTTTCAGAAGGTTGAGCCAGTTCATATCACTAGGGAGCACTGACATCAGCACTGGTGTGGATCACGGAGGCACAAGGATGACTAGCAAACCCACATCCTGATCATGCAGAAAGATGTTCATAAGTACATGATCGGGCTTGCATGTTCTGCTTTTCTTTCATACAGCTGGCCTGAGGAGAAAAGCCTGTTGGATTAACTAAATATTTCATTTCCAAGCCATAAATGACATTTGCCAATTTATCGCTGCTGAAATTTTGAGGCAATTAAATTGTACATTTATAATTTTTTCTCTTTTAGCTTCAGGATTTTTTCTCGGCCTTTTAGCTGTCTGTTGTTAGTTTGTTATAAAAAAAAAAAAGTCGTTTATTTCTCTGTGCTTGCATGTTCTGAATCGTAGGATTCCATGTATCACTAATTTCCAATAGAATTGCAATTTCTGGTACACCATGAAACCATTTTTTAATAAATATGAATGTCCTCTGTCTCACTAGCAACCTTGCACCAGCCAATGCTACAGAAGAATATGAAAGATCTATGAACCAAATATAAAGAAAAGATGGAGGGAAACATTGCAAGTGAAATGCCTCGTGAATTTCCTACTTTCTGGGACATTTCCACGTGAAATTTATTCCCAGAAGAAATAGTACAGTGTAAAATCAGTGACCCTAGTTTGAGTAAAAAAAGTTTGCTTAAGGAAAATTACATTCGTTATAAATCCCGACTTCCTGTTATAAGGTTGGCAGAAATTACCTTCTTAGAGTGCGTATGGAAAACCAGGGAAAACTGATGAAGTGGCTTTTAGGCAGTGGCAGACTGTCCTCTCCATCTTCTACCAACAAATTCTTCTCAGCCAAAGACAGAACTAGAACATGGAAAATGGTTTGTGTTTATGGGAGCAGGCAACCTCTTTCCTCCTCTTATTTTTTTTATGCACCACACACAAGTGCCTCTTTCATCCAGGAACTTGTTGGAGCCTTTTACTCCATCCTTGGGTCTGTCAAACCACTGACATTGATCCTAAACCACTTTCTCAAAATGGCCTTACTCAAGAAAAGGAACTTGCAGAAGTTAGTACCAGCAGCCTCTGTCTGGGACTGGCAAAGGGACTTAAAAATCTAACTAGAAAACAGACTGAAAAATGGAGGTCATAACAAATAAAACTGAAATTCCAAATAACACCAGAAGTTGCAATAGAAACATTGTACAATGTTTTCTGGTTCCGTCTCTTACTCAGCTCATGTTTTGACATAGCCCCTAAACATTTATATGACTAACACCACAACAAAGCCAAAAATCATTCTCTTAACAAAAAAACATTTCCCAAGAACCCTTTTTTCAGAAACACAATTTTTGCTGAATATGGGTTATGTAGGTGAGCCTCTTCTAGGAAAAGCAGCCTCGAGTTAGAGCCACTGAAGCCAATTTTCCATTCTTCTAATGTGCATCAGACCACAGAATCATCTGAGTTGGAAGGGACCCAGAAGGATGATCGCATCGAACTCTTAAGTGAATGGTCCATATTAACTAAGCTTAATTGTTTTAATTCAACTGATTCAACTTACAAATTTTTCTTCACTTGAGATAAAAAATTGTTAACTGTCAGCTTTTGCTTATATACTGACCAACCCAATTTCTGACCTCTAAAGAAATATGTATTACTTAATTTGCTTGCATGCTTTCCTCCAGAGGCCACTGTATGATTTCTGGAATGTTAATTACTTCATAATTTTTCTTTGTACTATCCATAATCTTGTCAGGGATCCAGACAGAGAGAAATTTAAGCAAAATTAAATAGATTGTAGAAAGCCCAGTCTTGTGATCACATCCTGTACTGTTGTGTTATGTTTTACTACGGTTCCTATTCTCACATGAATGAAGCATACTCTTTTATTTTCTATGCTTGATTGAGCAGAAATGAATGACTACAATTTACAGTGGAGCACCTGAGACAGGAAGACACTAAAGATTAAGTCCTACCTTCAAGAAGTCTATGAGCTTTTACAATTTTCTTTAAAGGAGATAGTATTTTGTATGGACAAATTCATATGGGCTCTTGGTGGCTACGGAGCATCGTAACAAACTTCTGGGTAGCTCTTTAACCACTTTAACTGTCCTTCTTGTGCAACCAGCGCTGCTCTTTGCACCTAGAAAGCTTTTAATTAGTGGAGGAAAGCAAACCAACATTGTCTTTAGGAAACACTGAGAAATGAAACAACCTGCAAGATTACCACCAACATCAACCCGTTTCCCACCTGCCACACAGAAGACTATTTCAATCTAAGTGTTGTGATTTCATATTCTAAGAACCTCAGTTTGCAGATCGAATTTTAAAGGTAGAGTTCCTGTAATGTGCAAAGTGTTTATGTCACCAGAATTTCACTTCTGTTTGTTCTGGAAGATGCTTGTCTGAATCTGAAATGAAGGCAATTGGTTTGCCCTCAGGGTTCAGTGCAAGGAAAGATTTGGGAAATAATTAATTTAAAATGTAGAATAAAGAGTAAGGGAAAAAATGTTTACAGATAAAACATAAATTTTTTTAAAAAATCAGGAAAAACCAGTGAACTGCAGGAAATATGCAACTGGAATATGAGATGGCCAGATAAGCAATAAACTATATTTTTTTTGCTGAATATGATGCCAATTTTAATTTGCAAGAATTAACCATGAAATACAACTGAAAAATGTAGTCGAGTCAAAAACACAATAGCAAAATTCGCAACTAAATTTTAGGTCTTCTAAAGAACATATTTATAGAGAGATTAAAGAGCATGCGTGTAATATAAAAACATAAATAACAAATATTTATAAGAAAGTAGTGAGAGTATTGTTGGTTTTGCTGTAAATAAAAACCGGTAATTACCTATTAATTATAGAAAAAAACACTCATAGAGATAAACATATAACATGCACACGTAGAGATAAACATATACACTCTTTAATCTGTACTAAGGAAGAAGGTAGTGTTCTGGAAAATATTTTTTTTTCATTTATTATCTCAGCAGAGTTAATTTGTTTCATATACACGGTGTTTGTCTGAGATTTTTAATCAATCTTGACAGTTCTTCAGTTAATTATTAAAATGCCTAAAGCTTCTGCATGTAGTTCTTGTAGCTGACATAATGGAAACAAAATTGAAGAGTTTTTCTAAGCAATTCTGTGAACATACTGTTCAGAGCATAAGAACAGGGACATCCTACCACATTACTTGACTGTTAAGAAAGGAAGTACTTTTAAGAAGTTATGTAATTTCATCACAGATGCTGGTGGATTAGTGGTAACATCCTAAAAAATTTAACAGTTAGGAGTTAGGAATTCATATGCATGCACCTTCATCCTATTGCCCAGATATTTAAATGACCTTCCAGCATCTCCCACGCACTATACCTGCAATCATCAGACTTCTATTTTGTTCCTATATTTAAAAGGGATCCAGGAGGAAAATTACTTCCTGCCACAAGTTATGGCCACAAGTCAGAATAGCCCTGAGCTATGTTCATAATGACATTCCTTATCTGTCGCAATCTTGGCTTCCTTTTGTTTGCTGGGCTTTTTGGGAACACTCTGTATAGCAGTTACTCTAATCTTGTTCTTTTTCCTAAAACACTTCCACATTAAAAAAAAAAAAAAAAAAGGGGAATGCTATGCAATGCAGGATAATAAATTTATACTGAAACAAATCCAATGAACTTGGAAAATCTATCAATTTCAGTCACTGTAAACAGGGCAGACCCTGAGCACAAAACTGACTACAGTCGGGCAGAGGGCATTAGTGGGAATATTCAGCAGCTATTTTACAGTGTTTGGATTTTTTTAAACAGAAAAACAGGGATCAAAATTGTTATGAAATCCCCAAACAGCAAAGGTTTTTGTGTTCCATCCTCCTGCAGGGTGAGGAAAGGAAAAAAATTAATAAAAAAGTTACACGTCTGAAATGCATGCAGCTTCTCCTACATGTTTAATGAAGCACTTTTCTGGCACACAGGCTTTTCATTTAGTCTTCTTGGATCTTTTCTCCATTAAAACTGCAAGCAATGCAGAGTGAAAGTATTTCCCTCTGATTTACGTAAACAGTGTACGTATGAGAGTACACAGGAATTGTCAAACTTCCATATCCTGTTTCTGATAGCAGTCACTATCAATGTCAGAGGAAAGCAGGCAACAGTAACAAGATATCCCTATCAACATGGACAGCTGTTCCCACCCTCTGAAATTGGTTCATGTCTAGAAGACAATTAACATCAAAACAACTGTAAAAAAGCCACGAGTAATGTTGTTACCTCTACAAAGCAGCAGCCTGTTCTTTTGTCCTTTGGCTTTGATGTTACATGAAAATTCTTGACAGTCTAGTGTATTTCCAGGAGAACATCTCCAAGAGAACATTTCTCCATCGCAGCACAAGATCCCATCTCTTACTCAATTTTATTGCCCAATGATAGAAGACTATTCTTTCTCCCAGCCAAAACACACACTTCTAGTGCAGGATTGCCAGTGGCATTATACAGAAACAAATTGTACCAGGTTTCTACTCTACAGCCACCCTCAAGGTATATCAACGTTGTTCAAATTATGCAATGTGTTTGGCCTTCATAAAAATTTCGGAATGCATTCAGATATTATTACACAACTTTCTATGGAAATGTACAAGCAATATCAAAATAGATTCCCTCACACTCACTACTTTATAAGTGAGCCTGGCCTGCTTCCCAGCATCAGACAACACAATTTGGAAAAGTCATTGAGACCTTCCTAAAATGCATCTAATTCTTAAGGCACGATGTGAAACCAACCAAAAGAACAATTTAACTTTTTTTCCAAAGCTCTAGTACTTTGTTTACTTGTAAGAAGTCATGTCTTCTTCAAAGTAATATCAAATGTGATTTGAAAAAGAAAATTGAAAAAGGAGCTTTTCCAACGTGAATGTTGAATATTTCCACCGGGAAAACTGAAAAGAAAATTAAGCATAAAAGATGTTAAATAAGCTTTATAATAACATCATCCTTTGCAAACTCATGTAACTTTCTCCATCAAAGCTTCAAAAATGTTATTCACTGATATCTGAGATTACATGAATAAAATTTGTGGTTAAAAATTCATAGTTTTCAAAAAAGGTTAGGAAAAGTTACAATGAAAAAGTGTTCTTGTATTGAGTAAGAAATAAGCAACCTAGCAGAAAGATTTAGATAAAACTTTGGAGAGAGTTATAATTTAGCAGTTTACCTTAATACAAGCTTGTGTTCCTCCTGTTGCTGGGTATTATCACATCAGATAATTAGAACAGTAATAAAGGATTTCAAAGTTAACTTTTCTCCTTATCTTTTGTATCCATTCCTTCTATGCCATTCCAAAAAAAGGCCCTAGACAGACCCTGCTGGGTTAGATCATCCAGCATATCTCGATATAGACAGCACTTTTCAGACAAGGTTGCTTTTTCTACAAAAATCTACCATGTTGGGATTTCCACAACTTCTATCAAATGTCCCTTTCTTCATAGATTTCACTCTCAAGAAGCTTTCATATATTCAAATCTGAATTTTATTTTACAGATCTCATCCTGTTGTACTGGATCCCAGCTCAGTGGATTATAATAAATAATTCCTCATTGTTTACATCTGAACTAATAGTATCGGGACAGAGATGCAGGCCATGTCACAGCTGAGCGTCAAAAAAAGAGAGACAGCAAAGAGAGAGACCACCAAGTACTCTAAAAGTGAAGGAAAATTTCTCACAGTTAGTGTGAGATACTCTGGGAACCAGCACAGTGATGTAAACTTCCAAAATAACTTACACTGCCAACTATTCTGTTTAATAAATAATTAGTAACTGACTAATGTACTTTAAATTTCCAAACTAAGAGCAATGTGAAGACTTATTGCGCAACAGAAAGAGGGGGAGTACAATGTTTACATCCTTTTCACATAGCAGTATCATTTTATGCAGAACTAGATGAATAAAAATAGACCATATAAAAAAAATTTGAGCAGCACTGTTCAGTCTTACAGGATGCTGGATATCTGCATTATTTTCTCCGTAAGTGTTTTGATTAATTCAGGATTCCCACAAAGGAGAGTCTTACTATGAATCACCTCAGGTCTGGCTGACTTTCGCAAGGCCACAGGAATGTTCTCGCTCTGAAATGTACATTTAATTGGAAGGTATTAATCTACTGTTTAGAGTAGAAGAAAAAACACAATAGACTCCATCTGCCTGGGAGCTCAATAGTAAATTGTCTTGCAATTTTCTGATCCTTTTTCTACCTTACTGAGAATCTGATATTTCTTCAGCATAAAGAAAACTGGATTCTCATTTCTCTCATCTGTTTTTCTTTCCCTTATGTCTCACTCCAGGTTCAACAATGTGAACTTTGTTGTGTGTATATAGAGGTTGTTAATTATTGTCTCAGAACTATTTATCCAGAATTTATAAAACGGTTACAGTTTTTCCCATTAAATTATTCGAGCTGCACCCTTTCCACAAAGGAAGGTTTCTACCCCTACACAGAAGCGTAGCGGTACCTGGCAAACCCCGTTATTTCCACAACATGAATGGGTTAAACTTTAATGTGTTATGATGGAGGCCAGTAGTGCAGAGTCAGCCCACAAGGAAAAGAAACACCACGTTGCAACACAAAGGTCTCTGAACAGCCTGTACAATTGCCAGTTGATATCACGTCAATGCTAATTAAGTAGATTTGACACAGCTTTTGTAAGAAGGTATGGAGAAAGATGCCTCAGCCTGGGAAAACTGCATAGTTTTCTTGAGTAACATATAGTTTTAGGAAGTGTCTGATTTGTACAACACTTACCAGTTCTGCCTGGGAAAGGGACAAGTATTATGTGTGTGCACTCAAATCTGAAAGGTAAAGAAAGTTAATCTGCTTGAATGCCACTGAAGTAATACGTAATAAGTAGATAGTGTGAGAAATAAAAATAAAGTATTTTTACAAAGTAATTCTGCTTCCAAGGTAGAAGGACTCCTTATGTCTGTGGTGGATAGAAATTCACTAATATTACGCATGTTATTACAATAATACAATTCTCTTTCTGCAGAGTTGCTAGACAGGACAAAGCTATTGATTTCACAACACCTGCAGCACAAAAAAAAAAGGTAGTAATCACTTCACTGATCACAAAAGTAATGTTTTACATTTCTTTTAAACAAAATAGTATTTATATGCTCTTAATTCCATCTGTCTTACAGATGATTCCACTGTGCTATCTTATGTTGTAGCTACTCATATGCTGTCATCTGAATATTTTCCATGCAAACAGATTATTCATTGAAGTCAAGGAGTACCCACTTTTGAATAGGTAAGAAGGACAGATCAATAAACTCTTCACATGCAGCACAATACTCTCAAGTTCATTAGGACAGAAATAGAAAGGACCTTGACTCTGTGTAAGCACTGCTCAGCAATAATAAAAACAGTTCTGTGTTATCAACACTGTTTCGGTCACAAATACTAAACTTAGCACCATGCAAGCTACTGTGGAGAACATTAACTCTATCCCAGCCAAAACCAGGACACTCACAAACATCAACGAAAAAGTGATCACAACATATAAAAATTTTTAACATTATTTAGGTCAAATATGTAACAGAATCAGCTCAAACCCGTTTATAAATAAGGTTGTTATAAGCCCTGAAAAGAGAAAAAAATCTAAGAGGAGGGGTAGAAGCAGTCTCTGAAATCACTACCTATTCAGAATTTTTCACTTAATGAAAGTAAAACATTATCATATTCTAAAGGCAGGTGTGCACTTTACAGTATTTTTAAATGAATTTTTCAGGTGAAAGCAAGCATATACAGACACAAACCAAACAGTTATCTCAAGGCTTCAAGCCAGTGTTTGTTTTGGTTTTTTTTTGGAGAGAAGGGAATTAATGAACATTTAACAGTGCACACATTGAATTTGAGATATTTGAGCACTGAAAGAGATGAAAAATTGCAAAATTATTTCTGAGTATTTTCACCTTGGTACAGAAGAATTCTGTTCAAAAAGACAAACAGGAAAGCTGAGAAAAATGTTGGACACTTTTGTGTGTGAATGGTAGTCTCAAAGCAGGTACAAGGTCAGTGAGAAACCAATAATGCAGAAGACGAATTGCAATGAAAATTACAGGTTTTTTTCTTCTTGATTAAAAAAACCCCAAAACCATAGCTCAAGAGCTTGTATTAAAAAGATTAATTTTACAGACACTCAGATGATAGTAGGTGTTGGCCAATTTAAATGCCTGATACTGAAAAAAAATTAATAAATAATTTCAAAACATCGAGGGCATGAACAAGCATGGCCAGTAAAAGTATCCTTGGTATTTTCTCTCCTGTTTCTGTTTCTAAAAGAAACATAAGTTTTTACTTCACACGATGACACTGTTTTGGCTGGACAAAGAACAGTGGCCACCATGGTCTGAGGCACTGCATAGGCAACAAAAACAGCAGTTGTATGTTCATTAAATACAACAGGAAAAGATGACAGTTTGTGAC
>VZTA01003742.1:0-53494 GCA_013398855.1 Mohoua ochrocephala
CCCCCAGGTGCCTTTCTGCCAGGCCACTGTTCAGCCACACTGTCCCCAGCCTATAGCATTGCAGGGAGTTATTGTGGCCAAAATGCAGGACTTGGCACCTGGACTTGTTAAACTTCATCTTATTGGACTCTGCCCATCTGTCCAACCATTCCAGGTCTCTTTGCAGAGCNTTTGCAGAGCTCTCCTACCTTCCAACAGATCGATACATGCTGTAGGTGCTGTGTGATGGCACTCCAAATAAACTGTTCCGTTACCTTACCGGGTACCAAGGTTAGACTGACTGGCCTATAATTTCCAGGATCCTCTTTCCTACCCTTCTTGTGAATGGGCATCACATTGCCCAGCTTCCAGTCATCTGGCACCTCACCAGTGAGCCAGGACTGCTGGTAAACAATGGAGAGTGGTTTCACAAGCTCATCTGCCAGCTCCCTCATCCCCCTGGGAAGGATCCCATCTGATCCCATAGATTTATGAACATCCAAGAGGCTCAGCAGTTCTCTGACTGCTTCCTCCTGGATAACAGGGGACCATCCTGCTCCCTGACACCATCTACCAGCCCAGGAGGACAGTTGTCCTGAGGACAAGCCATCTTTCCGATAAAGACCAAGGCAAAGAAGGCATTAAACACCTCCTCCTCCTCCCCATCTGCGATCAGTGTGAATTGATTGTCCCTTTTAGCTGTACTAAAATTCTCAGAAGGATTCATTTCTTTCACTGGTTACAAAAGCCTCACCCAAAATGCACTCAAGCTCTACCTGTTTGATCACCTTTTTCAGCTTATGCCTATTTTAGTGTCATTCTAAACCCAGAGTCATGGAATCGTAGAATGGTTTGGGTTGGAAGGGACCTTAAAGATTATCTTATTCCAAATCCCCTGCCATGGGGAAATCCCTGTTTTAATTATAATGCGTGGATGGCATAATAGAAGAACAAACTCTGATAATCTGAATTGCTGACATATTTTTGAAAACTTCTGCTTGTGAAAGGTGTAAGGACTCACCCCTATCCTATTTGTACATGTAGGAATACCCTGCCATGGGCAGGAAATGAGGAAATACGATTCTTCTTTTTGGATATTTGGGAAAGTACCTGCCATGTACTGAACGTTCCTGCAAAGAGCAGAAGATGTTTTTCCCATTTGATTGTTACCATCTGCCATTTTACAGGCATTGACTTCGGTGGAGTTATTTTTGTTTTATATGAGTGCAAAAAGATATGGGAAACTTTATTGTTCACAGTCAAAAAAAGAGAGCATCTGCTAAACAAATTGCAAGACAAGGTGGGCATGAAAGACAGAGTTAGTGATTGTTATTAATCTGGTTATTTTACCTGCAAAAGCAAAGCTGGACTAAATTTGGGATTTTTTTTTCAGCTTCGGGAATGTTTTCAGTATATTAGCAAATGATAAAATTTCACAGCAAAGAAATATCTAGGTAAATTGTGAGGGAAGGGTACTATGGAAAACATGAAAAATTTGATAATATGCTTAGGTCATAATGAAAGTCCTTATATTGGTAACATTGGACCTGCTCAGAATGAGGGATTTGGTCCCTTGTGTGCTACTCCTGTGACATAGGCCATGAGGCCATGGCACCGTTTACATGAACAGGGAGCTCTCAGCCTGTTAACAACAGGTCAGCGATCAGAAACAGTTAAGTTTAGAGAAAAAAACTCCTTCACCCTGCTCTGAAGTCTGATCTTCCACCATGCAGGCAGCTGCTCCTAATTCAGTGGGTTTTTAGGTTAAGGAAAAGCTTTGAACATATTAGTGTTATATGGCTTCTTCCAGATTATTCTTATTGTAAATATGCAGCATTGGCATGTCCAGAAGGTTTAGTTCCTTGCAAGAGAGTGGTTTCAATGACCAGGTGATTCTGACCTAAACAGGATTTTAGGACAAGATACTAGAGAAACAGCAATATGAAATATCTCAAGTACTTATGGTTAGGAGTTTGTTTGTTTATTTGTTTGTTTTTGTAAATATTCACAAAATGAAATGCAAGCACTTTAAAAAAAATTAGGTCTATTTTTCATTTGCAGGCTAATCATGGTAATTGAAGGTTAGCCTTCTTTCCCTCCATATTTTCCTAGGCTGCAATCCATTCTAGGATTCTGTTATGGCACATGAAATGGATCACCTGCACCAGAATGGAGGCTGTGGTGATAAAGTGCCTTCCATTTTCCCCCATAATGTTCTCAAAGAAGACTGATGAATAAGATCCTCAGAAACAATTACAAAGAGGGAGATCCATCAACAGTCAAGACTGACCTTTTTTTTTTCCAGAAGATTTTTCTAGGTCAGTTTGACTTCATTTATAGAGTTTTTGAGCATCTTTTCTTATGGACATTTATTTGTAGAGTCTCCAGCAAAACCAAATTAGTCAAGACAGCCAATTTTGAAGGCAGTGTTTGACATCAATTCAAATTGATGATTCCTTACATCCATTTTGTCTTCACTGCTAAAAAAGGGTTAATCATTCTCATCTTGCTAAAGTGCCATTGCTCTCATTTCCATGAGACAAAAAGCAAAAAATAAATATAGGCTGATTTATTCCTCTGAGAATCTGAAAACCTTGCTTTTTGGGAGCAACTTGTTCTTCTAGAGGTACCTCAGGTTTTGGCAAATTTCTTTCCACAGTTTTGCATACAGTTCTGCCAGCCAACTAGGAGTACGTGTTCTAAAAGTTTCCTTACAAGCTGTTGTTGTAATTATTTACTCAATTGCATCCATTTTATGTCTCTTCTGCCCGCAGCACCTAAATAAAGCCAGGATTTTCTTCACAATGGAATATGGAACAAGGAAATGCCACACTGTGGTGTTCCTCTGCTTGTGACTTGAAGGAAGACAAATTCCAGTGAAAGCAGCTCCATATATTCTAGTGATAGATGACATCAATGTAATGCACATAAACCGTGCTATGATAATCATCAAATCTCTGTATTTCCAAGATTTTTCAGAAAAAAACCTCCAATTGTTATGTTAAACTGCATAAAAAAACTCCTCATTGTGGGAGACTCTTTGGCACACTGGCACGTGGAAGGTGAACAGCACTAAAAGAAATGCAGTGGCATGATGTAAAGTAGTAAGATCAGAAAGGATTATTTTTCCTTTTCTTCAGCTCTGCAATGAATCTTTTGCTACAATGCCAGCTAAATTTGAATGTCTTAGTTCATGTGTTTGGAAAATCAAAAGCTGATTAATTTCTTAGATCATGTGTTTGCTACAGGTAAAGTAATTTCCAAGTTTAGGGATTTAGATGATAGAAATAGAACATAAAGAAAACATTAATGTAGTCCAAATCTTCCCAAATGTCATTGAGAACTGAAGAATAAAGTTCTTCAGCAGTTCCATTTTGCCTGGATTGCAGGATGAGAACAGACTGTGTCTTTATTACTGATTTGTTTTTGGCCAAAACAATGATGTTCTCTCCAAAACACTTGCCACTAGGAGTCAAGATTAGTGTTTCCTCTTGCTGTTTTAATGAGAATTTTCTTACTGTGTGACATGTTGTGATGAATCTCAGTAGACCATTGCTAAGAGCACTTGTGACTTCAGGAGAATGAATCATTATTGACATTGAAAATACAAAAATTCATGTATATACACCAACATATAAACACATTGCCTGTTCTGGAGCTGGTTCTCAGCACAGTAAGAAGACGTGGGGTGATCCATGGTAAATACAGGAAACTGGTCAGGTATTGAACAAACCCTATACTTTCTGTGAGGTGAAAAAATTGCTATACGTGGCACCTATCTATTTAACAGATAGAATGTATACATCTGAATTTTAACAGCGCTGAGAATGGGATCGAGTCAATTAAACAGCAAATTGATAACACGGTCCTTGACTGACTCAATTAATGTTCATGGCTTTCCTGGCTGCACAGCTGCAAGGTGAGAGCAAGAGGCAGAACCAAAGCTTTTGCTGCCAGCAGTGGAGCCGAGATCAGTGGTGCAGACTTTCACCATGTGTTCAGTGGTGTCAGACTGGGAGAAGTTATTTCTTTTTCCAGGGGATATTAACTCTTTCTGACATGTCAAGACTATTGCTCATGTTCTAAAAGTCCTCAAAGAAAGCAAAAGTAAGAGATGGCAGTAGGTAATACTTCCTCTGGAGGACCTTAATCTCATTTAAAAATTCCTCACGGGACACCTTTCTTTCTGTTCCAGACATCCAGAATGGCAACTCAGCTGCTTCTCAAGTTGTTGTTTGCAGCCAATGGAGAACAGAGAGTGGGAGTTTGATAATGTGCTTTATTTGTCCATTTTAGCAAGTATGAAAAGCCACTCTTTATTCCATTGTCTAGAAATGCAACCTAAACCAGTATTTCTGAGATAAAGGTCCAAATGCCAGATGCCCAAAATTAACTGCAGTGGATTTTACCCAGATTTGTAGGTTTTATTATCTCTTGTGTTGGTTTTGTCTGGGGTAGAGGTAATCTTCTTCATAGCTGAGACATTTCTGGAGCTATTGTTTGTGTGGCAACATCTCTCATGCAAACCCTTCAAAGGCTATGTCCACAGATTACTTTAAGTTCATATGTGTGTTTTTATCCTCTCTAGCTTTCTTTTTTTAAGTGCCTAATCATTTGAGTTTTAAGTCTTTTCTGTGGTGCTGCAATTAAAACTCAAACCACAGTTTAGGTCACACTGCAAAATGAGCAAACTAATCACTAAATACTCATCTCATTACTCCCTCTGACAGGTCATTTCATAGAACTAGCAGGGAAAAAATTCCTTTTACAAGTAAGAAAAAATTAACGAAGGAATACATCCCAGGATTCCCTGGGAAAACATAGAGTAAGACATTTAGAAATTTTCTCTGGGGATTTTAAGATCATAATTAACTAAAGTTGTTTCAATCTGTCAGACTAACTGTATCATCAGCATTAGCCCCTATCTCATAATTGTGACTGGACTCACAAAAGCAGACTTTTTTAGCGTCAGACATATTCCCGGGAGATTACCATTGGATCAAAACGAAGCTGACTCATGCCCTCAAAGGGCTTAATTAGCAATTGTAAATGCTTTGCAGCCTAGATTAAATACCTGCCTACTCTTGCCCATACATTTCAGTTTAGTAGTCTGTGGAAATTCCTCTGATGCTTTCGTGTTGGCATTCCTCAAGTTGATGGCAGGTCCTTCCAAAATCTAATATTTCTTAGCATAGTGTTACCCTAAACATGGATGTTGATTGTGGCGTGAGCATGTGATCTCACAGGAAGGTGCATGATTCAGTGTCTGAACGCAGAGAAGCCAGCAGAAAAATCTGCAGGAAGAGAATGGACACTGGTGGAATGTTCGGCTCTTATTGACGGGACCAAAACTGCTCTCTTGAAAACTGTGAAAATTAAGGCAAGGTTTTCACACAGGTGTCAATTGGTGTCCTGAAGAACTGTATCTCTGCAGTTTCATTAGATGTAAAATATGTTCATGATCAGACATTTTAGTTAAAAATGGGTTAATGCATTTCACATGTTTTCAGCAGGTTCTGAGAGGGAGGTGTTAAATAAAAAGCACCGCAGCTCTCAGGAGAACTCTGTAGTAGCTCCAGAGCTTCACAACCCCAACAAGGAGTCTGCAGGGAACCTTCTTTTGCCTCAGAGCATAACTTTCAAGTACTCCAGGACTTTTAAGTACCTCAAAACTCAACACCTCTGGAGAAAATGCCTTCAGTGCCTTGTCTTTGCAGTAAAGTAATTTAGCAGAAAGGACTCCCACATATGTGATGGGAAGTCCTAACCTGCAATTTGTAATCTGTATTTGGAAACACATAAACAGAGCAAGCAGGGAATAAACACAGAAAAAGGACTCTAATGTAATCATTTCATCAGCTAATTCTTTCAGAAAAAGGGGTGTTAGGTGAAAAAAGTGGGGTGGGACCCAATGGGAAAACTGTAGTGCAGCCTCTGTGCCTCATAAACAGGGAGTTTGTCTGGGGGCTGTGAGGAGAATGGAGGGATGATCAGTAAAATAACTGATGAATTGAGCACATGGTTATTTGTGGCTTCTCTACAGTGCTTGATTCGTGATAGTGATCTTTCATCCAAGCATGGATGTTCTTCAGCCATGGCTGGTTAGTTCTGTAATTGACAAAATCCTCTGCTAAAAGGAAGCTCTTATCTGTTCTTGCTGTCCTTTATTCGTTTTGGTAGATATATAAACTGATTTTCTTTTGGCTGTGTTCATTTACCTTTTATTTGTATGGTGTGGTCCTCTTGAGTTTGCACTGGTTCTTTTTAGCCTTGCCTTACTTTCATATAAATAATTTCAAATTTCAAACTTTCAGACATTTTAAATCAGGTTTTAAAAAAATTATTATTATTATTTTTGTCAAATACTGGTACATGCACTTACATTTCTTATATTCTCAGTTCTTAGTTTTCACACAGCCCTCAAAGTAACAGAATGAAGACAGACTCTATTCTAATTTATTTATTTTTTACTGAAACATGTTACCATATTTTAAACTGCTTTTAATTCTAATGAAATTGATCTTGCCTTAAAGATTTTTACTAACGTCATCTAGATGCCAAGTGTGAAGCCATTCCCCCTTGTCCTGTCACTCCAGGCCCTTGTCAAAGTCCCTCTGCAGCTCTCTTGGAGACTCTTTAGGCACTGGAAGGTGCTGGAAGGTCTCCCTGGAGCCTTCTCCAGGCTGAACAACTTCAACTGTCTCAGCCTTTCCTCACAGGAGTGATGCTCCAGCCCTCAGAGCATCTTCATTTCACTGCTGCTTTTGTTAACTTGAACCCAGGGGTAAGAAGTTTGTGTGAAAATAGGAATCACAGGTTTAAACTCTCATCTATTAAATACATAACTCATCCTATTTTTGGAGTAAGGCAGTGAATCTGCCTATAAGTGGCTGAAGGAGGATGTGGTAAAAATATTGTCCTTTCTTTGCAAAGCAACTCAGTCATGGGGGAGCCTGCCTAGGAATATGTAGAACAAGACTCTGAGTTACAAAAGGATTCAAAGCAACTGGAGTGGCCAAAATAGTGCCTAATTCCTAGAAAGTGGCTGAGCCCTGGAAAGGTACCTTGGTTCAGAACAGAGGAGGCTGAGAAAATACGATTTCACTTAAAATCTCCTTCAGAAATACATTTTTCTGGAATAAGGAAGCCTGGGATTTGGAACATTTCCCAGCACTGTTTCTACATTGGTCTTGCAATTTCTTACCACGTGACCCTGTGAATCTTGTAGAATTTATATTTAATCCTTCTCCTACTACCACCTCCTACCACTAATGAGCAGGTCCTGAAATATGGTTTTAGTCATTTTCTTCCAGAAGTACTGCAACAAAAACAGACTTGATGTGTATTTTTTGGTTGAATGTTGTTATGTAGATCTGGCCAGCTACATGGAAGAGATTTTTAAGGCATTTGCATGTCAGAAAAGAGAAGCGGGAAATGGAACAATGAAGCAAGAAAACCACACCAACCAACCAAAAAAACCTCTCCCAGATGTTAGGAATTACATACCTTTAAACCAATATTTGTCTGCATTTAACTGGCAGTGTTCACTGTAAGAATACCATTCTTCCTGTAACTTCTGCCATTAATAATTTCTGCAGTGTATTCCTGAAGTGGAAACAGTACAGACCTCATGGAGAGAACAATTGTTCTTTGCAGATGAAGGTTAAACTACCAGTGTAGAATTGCTTCCTACCCCATGGGAGAAGTGAAAGATTATAAAACATGCCTCCTGTCAGGTAGACAGCCTTAAAGTTTCTTGGCTCTAAATGAATCCCTTGAATTGATAGCTCACGAGCGTGGCCTGTACTTCATAGGACTCAGCTCAGTCATAAAATGAGCAGATCCCTCTTTTTTTATGCAGAAAATCTGGAGAATGCAATTTTTCAAAGCATTTCTGAATAAATGATGCCACACTTGTGATACACTGAAGCTCGGTGTTCACATGGTTGTAAATACTCATCCCAAAAGAGCACCCATGTTTGGGTTTGTTTGCATTTTAGAGCAGGTGGAAGGAGGAAAATCAGGAGGAAATAAATTATCAGAACATCAAACTGTAATTTTTCAAGCCTAAATAGAAAAGTTGAAAGACTTGCTACCATGTGCAATTATCAGGTTAACTTCTTTTTCTTATCAGCATTTTTATTGGTGTTACTGTAGTGTCTTCAATTTCCACTGATCATACATTGCTGGTAGTTTGAAAATATAACTGAAATAAAACAAAATAAAACTCTAGAGCATCAGGAAGCTTTAAATTAAGTGTTCCTCATAATTTGAAATGAAGCCATTTTTCAAAAAACAAAAATATTTTAAAATGGGACTTAATTGAAGCTAATCTGAAGTAATTATCTGGAGATGGTCAAGTCACTGACCCCAAAGGTGTTTACGAAAAGATTGGACATAGCAGTAGTTGAAATTGAGGTGTTTGGTTATAATTTGGACTCGATGGTCTCAGAGGTCTTTTCCAACCTAATTGATTCTATGATACTGTAATTTTAGAACATTTTTAAAACTATTTATTTATTGGCAGCCTTCTTTAATCTGGAGAAAACTGAACCTACATACCCAACACTAGAAGATCAAATCCCTCAATTTCTACCTCTTCTGTGTCAGAGGTCATTGAAAACTAAGTATAGGGCCTGGATGTACACCCTGATCTGAAAAGCAGAGAAGTCCACTGGAAATGCTACTGATTTTGAGTATGTGGTTTAGTGGATTCCCAGATCCTCAATTTCTGTCGCTTTTTGCTTTGTTGCAAACTTAATAAATAATACTACTATTAGTAGTAATAATAATGTTTTACCAGTGCTGATGAGTAGGCCCAGTTTTAACTGGATTCTGAAGACTGAACTGGTCCTGCAGATTTCACTGCAAAGGCAGAATTAATTAGAAGAGCGTGTGATTCATGTCTTATTGAGTTCATTTTCAGAAGACTGTGGGATCCAATTTATTGATGCATATGTCACGTTTTCCTCAAGGTAAGCCAAGAGGAGAAGTTGTAAGATATGAGGGATGGACAAAATAAATGTTTGCTACACTAATCCCCCATCAGTTTATAGAAATTACTGTCAGTGCTTCACTCTTTCTGAGGGTGGCCATGTCTCAGTAAAGCTGTCTTTGGGTCTGACATGTATCTGCAAGGGCTGTGACTCAAAGAGCAGAATGCTGCTTCGTTCTCTGTGTGTGTGCTGTGCTAACCATAAGGAGGCTAAAGCTGCTAGGTAACATTTATAACTCAGGAATAACAAGAGTAATCAGCAGTGGATACAGACCTAGGCTTTATGGAAGTGAGGGGTTCACCTTACTAGTCCCAGCTTTAGAGAGAAGCCAAAGTCCTCCCCTGCACGGCAATTTCTATTGAATAAATCCCAGGATGCCCAATGCAATGGAAATTTCTCAGAGCCTAAGCCACAGTGAAACCGAGTGCAGAAAGCATCCTTCAAATAAAGCTGGTTCATAAAACAGAATAATCAGACAGCTGAGAAAACATCCTGCAATATGAGTTCATAGTGTTCTAGGACTTGGTGCTATAAAAAGATGTGTATCAGTGCATCCCTTCTTCCAGATAATTGGGGGGGTATGATACTGCAATACACTCCAAACTGGAGTTAATATATAGTACTACGGTCTACATTTCTTTGAAATAGCAATTCTTGCTTGCTCACTCCTCCCTGAGTTTGATGTTTTTCTTTTTGAGTTTACCTGTGTGTATTTTGTTGGATTTACATTTGTGTTTAAAAGTTTTACAGTGGCTCAGCACTTATTACACAGGTTTCTCTTTAAAAAAGGCAAAACAAATAAAAAAAACCCTTATTGATCTTCAAAGGTGTTCATTAATACATAAACTGGTACTAGTATTTAGAAGTGCTCATTAATACATGCGTAGAAAATATTGTTATTTAATTCTTGTCTCAAATTACTAGACTATGTCCACACACTTCAGTCAAGCCCCCTCTCATCTAACAGAAGGAAACAGTCTCAAAATCAAACCAGGTACATATAATAGTCAATGTATAGCATTTATTCATAGCAGAATATGAAAAGAAATCAAAACAAGTTCTGACAGAGAGAGGATGATGAGAGCAGTGCTGTGGGCAGATATTTCCTGCCTTTAGCTATCACAGTGATTCCTTCCTTCTAGCCTGGATTGAAAACACACAATTGGCAGGCTTGTTCTGAATTTTTTGTTCCTTGAGTCACAGCTGTGATTTCACTCTGGGTAATGAAATATAAAATTTGCAGATAGGGATATTAGATCAAGGGCATTTGCCAATACATGAAACATGGAAAGGGAATTTGCAAGCATGGCCCGTGCGTGGCTGCTGCCTTTGGTCTCCAGGAGACAGCAAATGAGTTTCTTTGCTTCTGCATCTGCACCATGATCTGAGCAAGGCCACCAGCTCAGGCTCCAGTTCAAACTTCACAAACATGAGAAGTTGTGAAACTCAGAGGACTCAAGTCTTACAGCCCAGCAGCAAAGTACTGTGTGATTTGGGGTTGATTTTGTTGTTTTGTTCTTTGCCTGTGGCTCTCCATCTCCTCCCCAGAAAGGCTGCCATGCTGCCTGTTGGAAGGCTGGATAGCACCTGAGAGATGCTCAGCTTGGGCTCTTGATAGGAGGTGTGGACCCCTCTGTATCCTGTGGAGAATAAACATGAGCACATGCAGCTGCTTTGGGGAACATGCTGATCTTTCTGGTTCATCCCCATCAAGGAGGCACAGAGATTGTATCTGTTTTTTCATCTGTGCTTTCTGTGATGTGCCTTCCACATCTGCTTATTTACACAGAGCCTGGCAGAGGGAAGGTTTAATTGTAACTCTGGGCTTTGTGTTCCTGAATGATAACTACCTAAGTTTCGTGGACACAGCAGTTGATTGAATCCCTTGTATATCATTTTAGGTGGAGAGTAAGAGATAATTTTGGAAACACCCAGTTGGAAATTATTTCTCGTTATTTACAGAGGAATGGAGTTTTCTACAGGAAACATAGGAATTATTCTCTTATCTTGAGTTTCTCTTTCCTTCACCCTTCCCAGGAGCTTTAGAATTGTTTTGGGGTGCCCCTGGTATCATTAAAGAAGGTGTCCACAGCCCAGCTGAGTGATGAACTGTCCATCACACGAGATTTTCTTTGCCTCTTCGATGGCAACAGAAAAGACAACTAAAAAAACAATCAAGTATGAAAGAACTGCTAAGCAAATAAATGAATTTTACTAATTCCAGATTCAAAGGGAACTGCAAAGATAACTTAGATGAGCTCATGACAATGTGGTGATCAAAAGAGTTTGGGAAAGCTGTTCTTTCCCTTAATACATGAAACTCAACCATAATAACAATTAAGCTTCAGCTGCAGTAGGTGAGTTCTGTGGTGTCCAGTGGTGACATTATGATCTCCTGAGATGTTTAGACTCACCTGTGGCTCTTTGCAACCATCTACATCTAGAGTCATTCAGGTATTTGATGGAACTTGAGTCACTGGAAATTCACACAGTTAATGGGGTGTAAATAAATGGTGCATTCTCACAACTGCTATCTGCAGGTCCTGTAAATAAATTCAGAATTTTAAGAAATAGTTTGCTGTGATGGTAGTTTAAAACATAATAGCAACAACAACCCAAAAAGACAAGGATCTTTAGGTTTTTTGCCTAGTCCTAAGGCAACATCTCAGTGTTAAGCTGATGTGTTTCTAGGACTGAAGGTAGAGGATTTGCTTCCTGAGGTTTTACTAAAATGCCAAATGGAAGAAGGATATCTGGTAATAACTGGTACTCAGCTTTGAAACACAGTCCAAGGATTTCCCAATCAGTTTCTTCATCTTTCCTTCTAACAGAGAGCAGGCAACCACATGGTTCTGTGCAGCCAGGTATTAATTACTCTGACAATCAGCCACTGTCTCCTCATGAACAGCAGTTGGGGACTGGTAGGATCCATTTCTAGAGGATCCATTTCTAGAGGATCCATTTCTAGAGAACCCATTTCTAGAGACCCAAAACTGTTGGTATCTTGTGTATGTCAGAAAATCATGCAATAATTTATATATCAAATTGCTGCCTGATCTTCCCTGCACTCCAGTAAGGCAAGCAAGAGTGGGAGGGTGACAAACACACAGAAAAAGGGATGTGCACAGGATCTCCAACCCAGTCAGTGACAGAGCTACAACTCAATCTAATTGCTGAGGTTGTTTCAAGCTACAAAATCAGTTCATAAGGAAATACTGACTGAAAATACTGACTGGACTAAAGACCCAAACTCACAAAGGCTTCTCATTCCACACCTCTGCTACAAGTTTAACAGCTCAGTATTGTTACTTATGATGCAGCAACACTTGGATAACTCTGGGTTTTGTCACCGAGTTTTTAGTAATTGTAAAGAAGAAATGTTTCTCTCCACTTTGTACTTGGTGGAATAAGGGGCACTGAGGATAACTGGGTTGCTAAGGTTAATTATATTTTATATGTTTTTACTGAAGGCAATTTAATTTTGTATCACCTAGAGGAAAGAAGAAAGGACAACAATCAGTCGTGGAGCATAGCTAAGAATATTCAGCTTTTTATTCTGCATATTGAAAGCTTAGTTGGTCTGTGAGAAATCCCATTTCTCTGTGACTCAAAGGACATCACAAATAAAATAAAATCAGGTTATCTTCTCTTGTTGAATAACTCTCACAAGGATAAAGGAGGAGAGAATTCAGTACAGCAGGATTTTTTGCTGTATTACAATTTCTGACATCACTTTTGTCCAAATACATTCAATAAGTATAAATATTGAAATATGATCTATAAGAAGAGGCATAGTTTATTCAAAACAGCTGAGGAAATGTAATTTTCTTTAAATTTAAATAATTGAACAATGTCTTTTGCCATGAGTGAAAGCAGAGAGAGGATGCACACTCCAGTGTACTAAAGAGTTAACGCTGTCAAAGTTAATTTTGTACTGTTCAGATTGCAGGGATGTAAAGCCAGAGCTGGGAAGGACAGATAATTTTAATGCCAAATTAAGGATGACTCTAAAACCTAGTGACCTTTAAATGGGATGTGGAAATCAAGGATAATTGAGTGGCATGTCTGCTAATTATTTAAAGGAATTAATAATTCAGAAAGAGAGAACTCGCTCTGACCTGGTCTACAACTGGAGGGGCACATATACGGTTCTGAGGATCCATCATCTGCCTTGTGACCCCTCCTTGAGGCATTCTAAATTCAGTCTAAGATATATGGGATAAATTAGAGTACTGGAAATCATGGAAGAGCAACTTGCAATTGTTGTTCCTACAAGCCAGAGGAGCCCAGAGCTGCCACTGAACCAGTAGATGTCAAGTAACTGGGGATAGGGAAGATACTGCTTCAGGTGTGGACTGGAGGTACCCCGATCACAAAACTCTGGGGCAGCTGAAAACCTCTGGGATGAGTCCTAGGAGTGCCCAGCATTTGCTTGTTAACACTGATCCAGATTTCTGCCTATAGGTAGGTGCAAAATATGAGGAGGAGTTAGGGCTCTCTTGATGGACAGAGATTCGTCTGAGCAGATATTTATCTTGATTGTATATAAACCTACGTCTGAGTTTGACATCCAAGGCTCCTTTTACAAGCAATACTGTGGAGGAGGCATCCTGTGCTCAATTAACACAGTCTTGAGGTAGATGTGGAAATAGTTCAGATTAATTAATCAAAACAAGTGGTAATTTATCTCTATAGGTGCAAAAAAAGCCCCTTGATTTGATCAGTGTTTTGAAGATATGGAACTGTGGATGAGATTAGTTTTGCAGGAATCACAGATATCATATAAGGACCTTGATAGCATGAACAGAGATCCACCTGGGACATGCAGGAAAAACTCTGCAGACCACAGAAAAAATTAACCCTTCCTTGACGTTTTCATTTCAAACAGAGAATTTTGCTTGTCTTTTTTGTGTTAGTGGGGGGTTGGAATAGAACAGTTTTGGAATGTCAAAGCAATCAAGTCTGTACTTTAACTAACCTTGAATAATGCATTATGCTCGCTTCTCTTTCAGTTTACTTCATGA
The DNA here is from genome assembly GCA_013398855.1 of Mohoua ochrocephala. NCBI lineage: Eukaryota > Metazoa > Chordata > Aves > Passeriformes > Acanthizidae > Mohoua > Mohoua ochrocephala. Next base: position 14,000 of record VZTA01003742.1, read on the forward strand.
TCTAAGTATCCTTGGGAAAAGTCAGCCAAGATGCATAACAATAGTCATGAACTTCACAACCTTTTATGCCAATTATATTTTACGTGTATCAAAAGCTAGGAGATCATTTTTCTAATGGTATACTCCTTGAAAAAAAAGAGATTTTTCAGCTGTAGCATTGAGGATGTCTACCTAGCACGATGAATTATCTGGGCTGAATGGAGGAATTCCTATGAGATATTTAAGATAATTAATGTCGGTATTTCTGCACAGCTCTGCCCCATGTTACGTATCTATGTCCTTTGCTACTAATTTGGTGGGGTTCAGCTACAGATAAAAGCTTCTAAACGTTGGTGCCTCCTTGTGGGTGCCTGTGTGTGAACTCCGTATCCAAGCACAGGAGAGGGCATCCAGTCAGTGCAGTGGAATTTAGGGAAGCATTTTAGGCAATGTGGATGATTCCCTCTGACCATCTGAACGCTTCACAGACACAACTGTCTGTACAACTTTCTGTGAGAAATGGAAATGGGCTGGAATGGGAGTTTAGACACTGAGATCATAAACATTTCAGCACCTACTTTTGAATGCCTTAATCTGGAAGCTGAACTGCATCCATCATGTACACATTTGCCCTTCTGGAAACTCAGCCAGCATAATTTCTTTTCCTTACAAGCACACATGAAAGGGATGAGGAGGAATGCATATATTCTCTGTGAGGAGGAGACCTATGTAACAGTAATATGAACAAACACACAAAATACGTTGCAGCAAGTTTTATGAGTGTAAAGCTATCCACAGGTCAGACCCATGTGAAACACAATCTGAAGAATAAAGAGCCTGTGTGTCTCACCAGAATTTTTCATGCCTGTTAACATGGTGGGTCTCCTTGGGGGACCATCAGAACCAATCTGTGTCCCCCAGGAAGGTGGTGAGGTGCAGAAAAGTATCATGGCCTGAAGCAGAGTACAAAACCCAGTCCCTCACCCAAGCACACAAAATCAAAATGCACACTGTACAGAAGAGTTACGAGTCTCTTTCATCTTATACTAGCAAACCTTTCTCTGTCTAAAAGCAAAAGAACACACAGCACCAAAGAGCTCTAATGAATAACTGCAGAGTGTGGATCTGTCTTTTGTTATCAGCTGCTGTCACAGAGGACTGTAATTTTTTTTTCTCCAATACCAAGGCCTAGGATTCATATTTCTGTTTCAAGTTTCTTTTATCTTAAAGCTTCCAAGTAGATATATTTGATTCATAAATTCATTCAGAAAAGACTTTTGTTGTCTCATGCTTCAGTAGAAGTACATGTTATGTGTTCAGCAGGAATAGTTCTCGTAGACTGAAATTCAGTAACTCACCTTAATGACTTCACAGAAAAATATTGAAAGTTAGACTGTGTGACCTGAGGTGGGATTGGACTGCCTCTGCTCATATATAGTATTTTCTTGCATTTAAATCTTTGTCCTAAAGAAGATGTCTCCAAAACTCCAGTTGCCCGAATTTTGCTAAATCCCTGGGATATGCAGCCTAAGTGTGATTTCAGCCATTACATATCAACCATCAACAATTCCTCTTTTTTGTAGCACATATTCTTGGGTTAGGATGGGGCAGACAAGTTTTATTGCCAATTATTGGGAAATGCTGCCTGTGAGAGCTGTGCTGACTTCATCACTGAAGACAAAGGATTCTGCTGTGGGAACAAATTTCTAAACTGGAACCTTACATTTTGCAAATATTTTTTTTTATCCATAGCAGAGGAAGAGAACCATTTACCTCTGTCCCCAATTAAAGGCAGTTATCAAAGCCAACAACTGAATTGTACACTTCAGCTTCCCCTGCTCGCTCACTCTCACATTTCCTTTCTCTCCCTCCCCAAGTGCTTCCGACTTTGTTTCTCTTCTTTTTTTTTTCTATTTCACTTGGACATTAAATACGTTGATCTTAAAACCATTTTTGTGAGATGGATTTAATGCCCTGAAAGTGGTTTCTACTGTTTATTAAAGATCTTTGTTTTCTTCTCCAAAGAAATGCTGAACATGCTACAAGCTTAGCATTGTCTGTTTAGAGAGATTATTTTTGCCCAGGCAATTAAAAGAAAAATGTTCCCTCATTTTTCCTGGCCTCTCCTGGATAGTTTCAAAATATGGAACATGACTGGGACTTAAAAGTTATGTTATGAAATTTGGCATTTTTTCACCATAGGGAAAACCCCCCAAACAATGAGATCACTGTATATTAATAGGCACAACATGTTTTTAAAGGCCATAGGTACATGTCTTCCAATTGAATTTCTTCTGTCGGGCCCTTCATGTGCAGCCAGAGAGAATTATACAACTCAGTGCAACAATGATGCAATTCTTATCAGAAAAATGTTATTTTATTGCAGCGAATTTCACTGAATGCAAAGCTCAGAGTCTCTCTGACTTTAGGGCATGTGTATAGATAGGGCTTGAGAAAGCATCTACTGATTAGTTTGTTGCAGCAGAGTTACTGAAAGGTTGTGATTTATTTACTAATTTGAATTTCAGGTATCAGTGAACAGAAATAATTTTTTTAAAAAAAAGTTATTCTGAATGTAGTTGTATTTGAGCAACTTCAGAAGAAGTAATGGCTGAGAAAGACAAGCCTTAAAGGACTTCATTTTGCAGGTAGAAAAAGGAGTTCTAATATTAAAATTGTCATAATGATAATTAACATGATAAAATGTTTTAATGAAGGGGAAAGAAATGAATAGCTGTGCTCCAAAATGCTGCTGCAACAAGATGGATGTTGCTGAGGTTGTCAAGGAGTTGTTTTATAACGGTGATCTGTGTCTCTTCTTTCATTAGCCTAAAATACATAGTGCTTTAAAATGACAAGTGCTCTCCAGCAGATGCTGTTTCATATAAGATAGGATCGAGATAAAAAGAATAAATCGAATTTTGGTCAAATTCTTGAAGCAGGCTGGAAAAGGGGTGACTGGTGTACTTAAGCCCCAGGAAAAAGCTCCTAGAGGTCTGTTTCAAAGTGTGCCTCCTGCAGAGTCTTTCTATGTAACACTGGTATTGGAATTTCCTGTCCTTCTGTATTGATCTATTATGTGAAAAGAGTATTTTTTCTTCACTGCTTCTCCATGTGGTCTACAAATTTATTGAAGCAGGACCTTCTCTCACCACTTAAGTACAATATTTAAGATAACAGGATTAGTAAGTGTAATTATGTGCACACACTCGACTTTGTAATAGGAATATTTGTCAATTGTGATCTTCTCTGAATTGGGGGAATCACCTTCAAATTATCTGAATCTTCAAATTATTCATGGGAAAAATTCCTGCAAATAAATTAACAACAGTGGTGGCCGCTTGGGCCAGAAGAGCTATGAGACCTTGAAATAAGAATGTAAATTAGACCAAATAAGACCCAAATTAGGCATGGATCTAAAAGAGTACAGCCTATGCTCCACTTAAAGTAAATGAAGGGAAAGAGGGTGCAAATCCTCCTTCCTCAAACCAGAGGTTTATAAGAGCACTCCAAAAATTCCTGTATCTCTCTTTTCAAAAGGGAAAACCTTTGAGGGACAAGTTCAAATGTAAATTTGTGTGTTTTATGCCTTTTGGTCAGGTGAGAGCTATTCCAAATGGCAACTGCTGGGCTGTGTCAGCAGACAAGACAAAGAGTATCTTGAATTCTGGGGTTTTTCCCCTCCCTCCCAAGTCATTGGGATAACAGAAAAAAATGCAAGGAACCTTTCACTCTCGTGGCTTTGGATCAGGCCTTCTTTGGACTCGGCTTGTCTCAAGGCAGCTCTGATCCTTAAATTATTAAGACATGATGATGGAGCTTTCAAATGTAAAGCCTGTGAAAAATGGCAGATAAGGGTTGGACAGATAAGCCACCTGCTGAAAGATAAAGACACAATTTTTGCTAGAAGAACACCAAAAATAAACCTCGTACTTCAAATTATCCACAAAAAAAATCTGGGATAAATTTAGACAGAAATACATTTTTGTAATAATAATGATAAAAAATGTATTTTCTGGAGCCGAGACTTTACCATGTGTACTGAAAAGAGATTTGTCACTCCTTTGTAAGAATTAAAAGCATCCCTGAAGTTCAGCAGAAATAATTGAAAGTTTAAATTAAATTGCAAAGTTAGAAACAGTCATAAACGACTGCAATTTAATAGTAAATTTAAATTAAGTTGGGACAAGGCATAAATGTGTTTGGATAAAAAAAAGACGGAAAACTTGTTGCTAAAAAAAGAATATATTAATCAAAACAAAAAGTAAAAAGACCTACAGGAGCAGGCTAGAGAACGTGATCTGGAGGGAATAATGGGAAGGATGCCATTTAGGTCATAATATTAATCTAGATAATGGAGAATTTAAAAAGTTTAAAGAGGAACCTCGAATGTGAACTACACTTAATTCAAAACCATCGAAGCAAGTGAAGTGCATGGGTAATGTAGCAGTAATTATGTCTGGAATGTGCAAAGACACTAATTGCAGTATTCTTTGCTAATTAATTTTGCTATAATTATAGCAAAAGGACTTTGAAAACTATCTTGTTACAGCACTAAGACAACATCATGTAAATGACTTCCTCCATGTACACAAAGGTGGAATTCCACTTCCACATGCACCAATCATGGATGCCCTTTACTAATTAAGTAAACAGAATATAAGCTGGTGATCAAATGCCTTAATAGAGAGAAAGAGAGGGACAGATTTTGTCACTCTTCCATTTGTTTGTGATCACTACATCACTTGAACTGAAAGAACAACTCAACTGGCTCAACTCACAGATACAGGCCTCTAGGTTTTTTCCCCTTCTATGTATAACTCCCATTTGTATCTGAATTGATGTAGAGAAAAGTTCAGGACCTTATAATAGACCTTGAAAGTTTTCATATATTTTCTTAATGTTTCTTCCTCAAGGCCCTTTTCTTCACAAAGGAATCCATGTCTCTATTTTCATTTTCAACTGCTTCTTTCTATGTTGCTGCAATTAAATCAGCAGAATGTACTTCTGTTAATAATATCAGCAGTATCACCCAGAAAACAGGAGTTTGGGAAAAAAATGGTTTTCATTCTTGCTTCCACTCAAGTCTCTGGGCTTAGCTCAGTCTATTGAATCAACGTGATTGACATGAGATATGCTCATAACCCTTTTAATTAGTTGATGAAGGCCAGATGACGTAAAGGTCACTTGTGAGACACAGCATTAATGTCACTCTCTTCCTTGGAGTGAGCGACAAACAATTATCTCCATGCTAGGACTTAATTGGATTGATATCCAGTGTTCCAGCACTGGCAGTTCCCCCCAGGATGAATATTTTTTTGATATATGCAATTACATGCCATCATGAGATTGCTGGCGATTAATGTCAGCCCTTCAGAACTGTCACCCAGAAAAGGAAATAAAGGCAGACGCTGCTGCTTAGGCCTGAAAAGATAATGATGGCCCCGGAGCCTTCAGTGTGGGTTTCTGATAAAAGCACAGCTTCTTGAACTACCTCAGGGCAATGGTGGTGTGGGTTTAAAGGCAGCCTGTTTTATTAGGTGTCCATTTGGTATATTAATAATCTCAGCAGGAAACACCTCACTCTTTTGGAAAAAGGTGTTGGAGGAGCTAAAGAGAAGTAAATGAAAACTTAATTGAACACATGAGAGTCGCTTATAAGCTTAGCAATGAAAGAAAGACAATAGGATCCAGCAAGAGAAATGCCTCTTGTCTCCAGAGTTTGAGCAAGACAGATGAGAGCAATGGTGGGTATCGTTAACTAATGATGTGTAACCACGGTGCAGTGAGCAGTTGATTACCCTGGCTGGGAATGTAATCCCTGCCACAGATAATCAGTGTCAATCCTTTAAAGGAATCAGTCTGGAGGCTTAATTTCAGAAAAATCTCTGTGATCGCCCTGGATGTGGTATCCTGGGACACGTTTGCCCATGAGACCTTCGCAGGTCGGGCTTATTTGGTTAAAACTTCTGTTGGCTTGAGAATGACACAATTTGTCTTTTGCTTCAGTATCTGGCACTTCTTGAGTTCAGGTTCTCACTTTGCTGTGGCTGGAAAGCCAGAAAACATCCCAATAAAGTGATGTGTGCCCAACTTCCAGATGTCCTGTCCTCCCACACTGTTCTATTTTTCCTCTTCTCTGGGACACAGGTGCAACAGAAGAACCCAACCAAGCTTTGTGCAGATTCGGGAAAACTTAATTAGTTGTATGGGTTAAATTTACTGCTGGCATTGCTGTTTTCACCTCCTCCAGAGAAAAGGTGAAAGTACTCCATGGATCAGATTTGGTTTTCCAGTTGCCAAATAGACACAGATTGTTAAAGTCTTTTATTATCCTGTTCCACATTTCCACTTCAGTTCTTTGAGACTGTGTTCGTGCAACTGTTCATTCTTTCTTTTCATAATTTAAACATATGGAACCACCTATGTTTTTCACTGTGTTCTCCCACCCTTCCATGTATTCTCAAGGCTCTTCTCTGTGTTATCTCAGTTTTTCAGTATTTTTTTCAGCTGTCGAATGAAGATTGGAAACCAGAATTTTAGAAAACTTCTTGTCAATAGCAGCAGAGGTCATGCCTCTCTTTCTTCTCAATTGGCCATTTTTTGTAAAACCAAACCCATTTGATTATTGGGAGTTCATTTTTGTCTGGTGATTTGAAATGATCCTTAATTATTTTAGAATTAATTTTATCAAGGTACTTATCCTGTAACAATAGCTAACGACCCCGTAAGAGGTTGATACAACACAGGGACAAGAACTGGTATATGTGGAAACAAATGAAATATCAACTTCCTGCGGACAAACATCAACCCCCTTTCACACTTGCCTTAAAAAATGTGAGGGGTAATCAATTTTCAAGATTTTTTTTTAATTTATATTTTTGTATACATATAACAAAGTCAAATGTTCAATTGCACTCTATTGCACCACTGCCATTTCCTTCATAAGCCAAATGTTTCTGTCTTGTTAGCCAAGATACTAAGTTAGCTTGGTGACCTTTTCTTCAATGTTGATTGATGTTAATTATTTTACCTTTCTTTACTTTTCATATTAGTTGAACCTCCTGTCTTCTGCTCCATTATTTTGCCCAAGCTCAGTATCAGACTACCAAGAAAATAATTACCTGTGTCATTTATCCTTTTTAAAAATGTTGGTAACTTAAATTCTTTCTTGCCTACATCTCCATCTCCACTTTAAGAAAAATATTTACCTTCTAGTAATATTATGTTTTTTAATTATTTGATATATAGTGTCAGAAACACAGTGAAGATCATGTAACTACTTGAAGAGGTGGACAAAATTACATTGAAAACAGAGATTTATTTTTAATTAAAACAAGCCCTGTACCTTTTACCAAAGGGAAACAAAGCAAGCTGTGTACATTCCACACTACCAGTTTCCGTTACATCAAGTACGACCATGAATAAAACAGCAATTTTTTATAAACACTCAAGAAATTTCAAGATTTCTGTCATGTTAAGATGTCCAGTGAATCATTGTACAAGACAAACAATGAGCAAGTGAAGATTCGGGTGATGAAAAGGCCTAACAACCAACCAATTAGACTGAATTGTTGTTCAATTAAAGTTTCGAATTCTTGCAAATTGTAAATGCATTTTAAAAGACACAAATGCCATTTGTGCATCCTATCCAGATGAAAAAAATCCCCAAAACCCTGACAAACAAGACTTTTCAAAGAAAATTATATAAGCCTAACACAAATCAAACTCACCAGGAGTAAATTCACTCAAGTTAGTCAGTAAGAACTCTGAGCTGGGGAAGACGACAAAAATACGCCTCATTGATTTTTCCTTATCTAATTAATCATCGTTTTGTGGCACGATCCTGTCTGCATGGGGTGACATAACAGCTGGTGCCGTCTGTCCTGAGCTTCTCGAAGGTATCAGTCTCCAGGACAAGCTTTGTCACAATTTAGGATGGGAAATGAGGAACTATTGGTATGACCTAAGTCTCTGAAATACATTAAGTACCTCAGGCTAATGATGGAATTGAGGGTATAACCTGATATGCTGCAGAGAGAAAATTACTTTCAGTGCCATATAACTTACTTTTATTTCGTTATGTGTAAGTAGTCAAGGACAATCCCATTTTCAATGTGGTTAAAAACTTTACACCGTAACTCCTAGGAATTAGCACACCTAAATCATGTAACAGATGTCCTGGAAATATTCCAGATGTCATTTAATCATCGACACATCGATTTAGCATTCCGTGTCCACAGTATTAGAGCAAGAGATCTAATATGCTATGATAAAAATAAACAAAACTTACAAAACAAACAATTTTATTGACATTTGAAACCACAGTGTGACTCAGATTCTTATTTCTAAAGACAGCAGTTTAAATTTTAAACTAGTTACCATTTGTTGCTGTTGTGGTTGTTTTTTATTTGCTTTATTTGCTTTTTAGAATGAGATTGACACAGCAAACACAGGAAAGGTAATCCACAGTTAAAAATCTCATTATTTATTAATTATACTTGGAAAGATGTTCAGTATAATATATACAGAGTGGCCAAGAAATCTGGCTGCACAATTATTTATTTATGGAATCAGCATAACTGGCCCATAAGTGTGCAGCACTTTGGTTTCCACTCTTAATACCATGTTACTGGGGAAATACATCACTGTGTAAACAACACTCTGTGTAATTAGTTTGACTGAAATCCACCGATTCCTTACCTCAAGATATGTGTAGCCACTGCCAAGAATATCAATGGGAACTGTAGATTTATATTTGGAGACAAGACAAAAGCCGTGTGGTTTACTTGTAGCTGAGGAAATTTCAAGGTTTCAGAGATTGTTTCTGCATAGATGTGCAGCTTAGCCCCCAAAAGTTATTTGCAATGAGGTTTGGTTTGTATGAGTAAGACAAGAAGTGAGAGAATCCCATTACTTCCCAGAAAATACAGATATTCAAACAGATCTCTCTGGCTTGTGCCATCAAAGAACCTCCTAGCACAGATATCTGTGTGCATCAGGTACCTGGCTTTCCTTGAATATTTATAGTGAGACAAGATGTTCCCATCCATTTTTAGATGTCTGAAAAAAATCCATCCCTCAAGGGGAAAAGAAAGAATTATCAGCTCAGGTTGTGTAATTACACATAATCGCTTTGACTCCAAGTAAGGCACATTGATCCACACTGGCTCAAGACCTAACCACTAATACTTATGTTAACTTGTCTAATGCAGAGCCTGAAGATATTTTTGTTGCATTTGTCATTATTTCGAGGTGTTGGCATGAATTTTAATGCTTATTAAAGTCAGGTATCAATAATAACACAGGAAGCAGTAGCAGAGCAGTCAAGAAAAGTTTCTTGTCAAGGTGGGAAAAATAGAACACAGTGATTATGTCGCTCAAATTAGCTCTCCTTAGCCAATGTTTGGCATATTCTTGACAATACAATGACATTTGTCTTGACAATGCACATCTAAGGCTTTCTGTTAGCTTTCTGTTGCACATCTTCCACTCACTGCTCACTTATTTCTCATAATTTGCTTTCAAAGTGCAAGAGAGAAGTATGAACTCCTCAAAGCCCTGAAACACACATATCTTTAGTAACCAGCATAAAACATGATGCAAAAAACACCCTCTATATACCTGCAGACTAACTTTAAACCTAAGAAACAGTTTTTCATGTGTTTCATGCATTCTTCATATACCTGTTAGCTATTCCTTTCTTGCTGCTTCAATTGTTCTCAGGTTGGTTCCACATTTTCCTCTCCCGAGCCCTTGGAAAGAACAGCAGGAACTTTTCCTCCTCAAAACACCACCTGATGAAAAACTAATGCTAGATGATTTATTTATACAAAATAGATAGTAGTTCATGCTGGAGTATGAGGGGTTTTTCTCCTGGGAAAAAGAAAAAGTTTTAAAATCTCTTAGATATCTGTGGCACAGATAAATAGCACAAATTATGACACAAAGGTCAAGAAATTGAGAAACTGTTTTCCTAATTAACAATGTCTGAAGAAGGAGGGTGAGGCTGGGTGAGTGTATGGCAGCTGACCAAAGCTAACCATCTATGTAGAGGATGAAAATCTGTTAAATTTCCTGAGAATATCAGTTAGCCAAATTTTGTAGCTAAATTTTGCTAAATGTAAACAGTGGTCCAAGTAGGATCCGTAAATTAAAATGTCTGTGTAAAACAGGCTTGACTTAGAAGAAACTATTTAGATTAATGGGCTATACCAAAAAAGCTTCCTAATGTTTCTAATTTTGTGATATCTATTAATCAGAGATGACTGTTTTCTGAACTACCACAAGCACAATTCCATGCAAATTAGTTCAATTACAAATTAATTAATCAGCTAGTTGTTCCTTTTTCTTTTCGTTTCCCCCTTTTTTTTTTCTTCCGAGTCAAAGTTAGACATAAACCTCCTTGCTTGGGCTCCAAATGCATCCATGGTGCTACCATGAATTCTCTGACACAAAAATGACAGCAGGAATCTGGATGTCTCCAACCTCTGTGATGCTTTGAGTAGCAAACAGAAATAATAACAACAGGGAATGACAAAGCAAACTGGCTATAAATTTGCATTGACCATTAAAAAGAAAAATAGATACAGTTTAATCCTAAATAAACATTTACTGAGCATATATAAGGACAATAAGATAGCTACACTCAAGCGTTATCTCCAGAAGAGATTCCTGATCCCCACAGATAATTTGGTGAGGATATTTTCAAATACATCTACTACAGATATAGTCACTACATGTTCCCATACTGGTAAATAAAGCATGGCTCAAAGAACGACAGATAATTGTCCAGATTGTTCAGCTCCCAGTTTACATCCTATTTATGGCCAGTAGCAACTAGCAGACAACATTTGCAAAGGGTGTGAGTGGCAGCAAATACTAAAAACTGGCCATAACAGGCAATTTGGATAGTCATCCAGTTTTGGGAGGGAGGAGGGCAGACTGAAGCATGTGGATGTGAATTGTTTCACGCTTTTTGGCTTCTGGATTAAAAATGAAGTCCTGATCAGTTTTATTTGTACCACAGTTGCAGGCAGTTCTGGAATTTTTGTTTATTTTCTTCCCCCTATTTTTTTTTTTTTTTTNTTTTTTTTTTTTTTTGGGTGTTTTCTGCCAAATTTTTGCACCGTCTGTTTCAGTAGCCCAAGGTAATTTTACAGAACTTTTCTGAAAGCACAACTCTGCCTAAAAGACATTTTCCTGGCCCGAAAGTCAGCTGGAGGTGTGACTTTGTCATGGTCTCAGATGGCAAAGCTTTGTTAGCAGAACTTTTTGAATATAAATGTGACAATTGGAGTTCTGATTAGGTTCTGGCAGTTATTGAAAAACAGAGTACAGTGAGCACTTCTAAAGAGTTTGTTGAGTAGATAAAGGGTGATTATGCTGTTGTTCCATAAAGCAATTACACTGCAAAATACTGACACAGTCCTTCTCTAGACAGACAAGGGAAAATTGTCGTGGTTTATTGTGTGCTCATTCAAAGTGAACAACTGCAGGCCCGTAATTAAATCTGGCAACCTGGAAATTCTGGAGGGTCAAAGATGTCTGGGAAAAGGAGGATGGCTTATACTCCATGGAATTTTATTGCAGGGCAATCTCTCATGCTGCAAAATGTGAAGATCATTACTGTGTAGCTGTTCTCTGCTTTTTACCAGTACAGGAAATATCCAGAACAAAATGTGAGAATCTCAGAGGCAAATGCCTTAAAAAAACACAAAAAAACCCAAACCAAGCAAAGTAAAACTCCACAATTCTGTAGCTGAACATATCAAATATATAAATGATGGAATAATCACCTCTGTGAAGAATCTTAGTCTTGATGAAATTCAGCAAAGGTAGCGTGAAAACTACTGGATGTGACTTCAATCAAAGAAGGGAATGGAAGCTGAATTCAGTTAGGATAGACCTGGTCTACGTGACTTCTGAACTTTCAGACAGAGAATTAATCTTGTACGCTCTTATTCCTGGTCATGGCCACTTATCTAATAATATAGTTATCCCGTTTATGCAGTGTCCTGTACCAGATCAGGCTATTTGAACTATTTTATATTATATAATATTTTATAAAATATTGAAGTCATACTCCTAATTCCTGATTTTCTAAAACACTAAGTACAGAAGAGAGACCTGCACTTTGCTCCAAGGGGTCTACAAGTGAGGGGAACTGGTTTATGTTTTCCATACCTACTATAGGTTCTTTCTGCATGGCAGTGGAGATTTCCAAAGAAATTATACAACTGAAGTACAACTTCTCTTTGTAAGACACAAATTTCTGCTGTATTTCCAGACTTCCCTGCGAGTACTTTATCAGTGTAGAGGAGGAAATTAATTCCAGTATTTTCTATATCAAATATGACAAGTGCTAATAAGCTTGTCTGTTCACAGCATTTTAGATTGCTTAGAAGTAGATTTTATTTAGAGAACGTACCAAACCGACACTTTGCTGGGAAAATGATTTGTACTAACAGATGGTGGGATGGTTTTTGTTGCTTTCTCCCCTCCTTTCAGGCTCTGTGTTGAGCATGACAGACATTTCAGGGCCAAAACCCCAAAGGTTTCACAAGCTTATATGAAATATTAGCATGAAATAGAATTAAGTGGGACCCAAATGTGCTGTCACTGTCCTACCTCCTCTTGCCTAGGCACAGCCCTGTTCTGGAAGGTGGCCAGTGAAACAGCAACAGTAGAAATAAATTCCTGTACCAAGTAAGGTTGTTTTTCTGTGTGCGTCTTGTAGAGTTTTCAGAGCAGATTTGGGCAGGTGTTGCTTCCCCGTTAAGTTTTGGGCTGAATTCCACAGCAAAATAACTGCAGGAGTGATTTCCTCCCCGCCCACACTGCCGCTGCATTTGGCTGAACACCTGCCATGGGAGGCGCACCTGCCTTGTCCAGATTTAAACCTGGCTTTGGCCTTGCAGTGAGTTTTGTACCATCTCCATCTGCATGGACACCTTTTAGCATCAGTGGGGCTGCACCAGGGCTCCTGCACCCACAAAGCTTCTGGAAATGCCTTGCTAAGCCCTAGGGAGCACCACTGAGGATAAAAGGTTATATCGGGGTGGATTTGCTTTCCTCCTCTCCCCACAACCACCCACGGAGCAGTGATGTCCCAAAAAGGCTGGTTTTCATCTGCCTATGGCATATTTGTGCTTTCTGTCACTCTTGTGTAGCATTTCTTTTCCATATCTACAGATGTAATCTATTCCATTATCTAAATCTCTCCTTCTGCAGAGCGTGTAACAATAAATAAACTTTGTGGTTTTGCCTAATCTGAATTGGCTCTGTCACATCTGGAGAACCAGTTTACTGCATTTTTGAAGAGCTTATTTTTGTCTTTGGAGATGCACAAAATAATAGAAGAATGTGTGTGAATGTTGAATGGCAAAATGCCTGGTCTGATTACAACAGACCCACTGCACAGAAATTGCCCTGGCAAAATACAGTCAAAAGGTTCAAAATTCAGTGAAGCTGGGGAATATGAAAGCTCTTAGCACTCTACAATGCAGTGGAAAGAATTCAGTCTTTGCCAATACACAAACACTCATTTAAGTAACTGGAATATTCAAAGGAAGGAGTTTCTTTGTCCCTTTTTTTTAATTAAAAGAAGAAACAACTAAATAGGAATTCATACTAATCATCACCTTCTTGCCAAGTAGTGTGCCTTAACTGGCAATATATAGAAATATATAGAAGATGGTAGAATATAGAAGGGCAGTGAGGAGACTTATACAAGTGAATACAAGATAGAAAAAAAAAATTTCAATTGTTTCCTCCAGATATTTTTAATTTCTTCTCTGTCCAGTGTTAACTTCTATTTTCTACCTTGCCTTTCCAGAAACTGTTTGAATTTTTAAAGGTCAGCTTACTATAGAATAAAATTTTGTACTTTACAACTAATTGTACTTTACAACTAATTGTACTTGTATTTTTTATTATTCTGGCTGGTGAACTTCTTTCTGTCATTTCCCATCCCACTGGGTTTGATTTCTTTGCTAGCTCTGCTTTTATTTTTTTGCTTTTCAGGATTAAAATTTCACACCGGTTGGTGTCTGTTCTTATCTCCGTAGTCTGAAGATTCCCCATGCTGTGGCCAGGAAGGCTGTGAAAGGATGGGTGGATAACACTCTTTTACAACAAATATTTCAAAAGAGAGTTATGTTGACTCTCTGAGAGCCTGATCCATCCCACTGCTTTTTTGTCAGCAAGAATTTCTCTATAGGTGTCAGTTAGCTTTGGATCACAGCCCACGTCCACGCAACGATTTCCAAAATCATGTGGATAAATAGATGTAAACTACTTATGACAGTTTAACATGTCATTTCATATATGCAGAATAAAAGTAGGGAACAAATTAAGACCAAACCAAACCAAATCCCGCTATCTAACAGTAAAAGCATTCAGTTCTTTTGGTCTTCAAAATGCTGTGTGCATATTGGTTTACCCTTTTAAAAATGCCCACATGAAATAGCAAAATTGTGCTCATGTTCTTCAGAGGTGTGAGTGGCTGAGAGGGGAAATGACTCGTGGTGAGTCAGTGTCAGAGCAAAGATAAAGAGTGTGAAATCCCTAATCCTGATTTTCCTGGTTCCTTTCAACCCTATTGCTTCAGCAAGTTATTTTTAGTATTCAATTCGAATTCCAAAGGAAGCACTTTAGGCACAAATCAATAATTTAACAGAGTAAAATAAAGTGTTTGCTGCATTCAAGAGACTGCACACAACACAATACAGACAATGAGGAAGACGTGTTAATTTACCAATTAATGCTAATGATTTCACTCTCTGTAAAAAGAGAAATACCAAGACCTAATGGGAGGAAAAACCTCAATAAATTAGCATGAAGAGACGTTTGTGAAGAAGCTGACTTAGCTCCATCCATCAATTCCATTGTGCAATTTGTAACTTGATCCTCTGTGAAGCCTTGTTGTCTTTCAAGGCCTGAATATGCCCACTGCCTGTGCAAACCCTTCCAAAATATTGTCTGCAATTAGGTGGTGTTATCTCATCAATGAAAACCCACTACTTAACTTGAGTCGCTGGCTTTTCTGATCAGATTTATAACTGCTCATTTATATGTGACACATTGTTTTCTAGGTTGCTTTAGAAAGACAAATACTTGCTAATCAAGGGAAAAAAAAAAAAAAACCAACCAGTCAAGCACCAAGTGGAAGAATTGCTCAAAAGTTTAGGGGAAACTGTTCTTATTAGATCTGTCAAAAATTAAAACCATGCCGCAAAAGATGTAAAGTTCTTTCAGTCTTTTGATGTCTTTCGGAGCTCTTGAAAGAAGGACCAAATTGCACTCTGGGATGGGTTTCAAAACCAAGTTTGCAGATCTGAGTACACGAAGACAGTTCAAACACTGTTTCCTGCATTTCTGTTATTTGACTGACATTGCAATAAACTTATGAAAGTAGAGTCAGGCAGCAGACTGAAAATAGTGTCAATACAAGGAAATGGGGTATTGTCAAAGAACCTCAGCATTAGCTGTGGGCCTGGATGTGGAAAGAGAAATATTAATGTGTATATAGGACCATCTATTTATGCAGCCCCAGCATTTGACTTGGATGTAGTCAATGCTGTCCCACAGAAAGAACTAGAACTAGATGGTTATCTAAGTAAGATGTGCTCTTTATGAAATCTGTAAAACATCCTTGACCAGACAAATTATTTTATGGTCAAATAGAAAACTGATCTGTTGAAAACTAACCCCATCCTTGACATCCCAATTTTCAGGACCGCCAGCTTTTCCTGAAGCTGTACAGTTTTTTCCTAATGGCACAAAAATAGAGTGGAGTGATGCGAAAGCAGGAATACAGGACGGAGTACAGGAGGGACAGTATCCCTTCAACACCTCCTGGTACTTAGACAAAGAGAAAACTTGAGAAAGTCACTATGGAATCACAACTTTAGCATCCCCACATAGCATTTAAACTTCTGTCGTGTTTCTGGGAGCAATGTCAAGCAGCGTTATCATATTTACTGATGTCTGTTCAGCACCATAGCAGGTAGGCACGACTTCTATCTCCAAAAGCTTGCAGTGCTTGCAAGTTTGGGGAACATCTTCACCAAAGAGAAGAGGAATCTAAATTTCACTAAGCAAATTGTAAGTGGTTTGGTTTTTTGTGTTTTTTTTTTTTTCATTACATTTAAAAAGGAAAATTACATCAAAATGGAAAAGCACTTAAAAAGTTCTTTCAGGAAATTCTAGGTTTGGGTTATCCTTTTACCAACGCGCTAGCTTTCAGCACATGAAAAATGCCTAATGATTTCATGTGCTGAGCTGGATTGCATTTTGATAACAGGCTTAATAAAGTTACCTTTAAAAGCAGAAAAAAACCCTAAATATCTGTGGAAATTGCAGAGTTTCTGTGAAAGATTTTGTTGCATAAAAAGGTAAATTATTGCTTATAGAATCTAACCAACCAATCAATAAATGTAAACAGTAAAATACCATGTCATAATAAATTTATCTGGAGTTAGTGACCACTAATAAAAATATATTTTATCTAGAAATTAGGAAAAAACCCTTCAGTTATGTTTCTGAAGAACCGAGAAGTAGAGGTGATATTGAATTCTGTCTGCCAACCTTTCCCTTGATGACCCCTTACAAGTTATATTTTCAGAGCTCCTGCAGATGAACTTCTGACAAAAATGTTATTGTATTTTGGGCTGCCACAGCAGCAGTTCATATTGAGCAGCCTTGCTCAGGAAAACACTGAGACAGGAGAAATATTAACCCCCGATTTCAAAGGTACTGAGCTTTGGAACAGAAGAAAAAAAGCCAACAGAACAGCTGAAGCAGGTAACTATTGGGACTGGTGGCTCTCCAATCCATCATCGTGTTTCCATTGGTGGTGAAGCCCATACTCTTCTGAAAGATGTGTGAAGAAGATGGAATAACACACTCACCGGGAGAGTTTAATGTTAACTGCTCTCAGTAGTTGCCTCTTGCTTTGAAACCAAATGTGTAACTGCATTCGTAGAATAACTGCAGAACTGTCAGCTTTGTGTCTCTCCTGGTCAGCTTAAATAACTGTTTTAATAATCTCTCTGCAGCTCTTTAACTACAGACATGGAATATAGAAGTAGCATTAGTGGTGTTAGCCTTTTTTTCAATCTCAAGAAAGAAGCCCAGGGAAAGATTATGACAAGGATTATTTTAAATTTTTTTTTAATATCAATTAGAATTTAAGATTCTCATCTGTGTTTTTGTCTTAGTAATATTATGCAGTATTTCAAGGGTTATAAACTGTGGAGCTTTTAACTTCTAAAAATCTATGTAACAGGTTGATATCGAGAAGGCTGTTGCAATTTTGAGGAGAGATTATAAACAAAGCACCAGAAGAAAAAAAGTGGCAGAGCAGTAAAGGATTGGAAAAGCATCTGAGGACAGAATTATGCAATAAGTCCCTGAATTTCTGTTTCCTAGGGGTCTCTGCTGTTCACCAAGCACCTTGGAGAAATATTGCTGCGAATTGTTGCTAATCTGCCTTCCTTTTACTGTTAGTGCTGTGTCTCCCTCAAGGAACACCTTAAGGAAAGACAGGTATGGCTCAGATTAGAGTCTAAGAACATAAAACTGCGTTTCCATGATCAGACCCACATCACCTCACCCAGTGGTGTGCTGCCCATAAGAAGTACCTTTGCCTCATTGCCTGACTGAAATATGGATTTTATATCCAAATAAATTACAGCAATAGCGATTCATAAAAATGAAGCACATTTTCATTATCGATCTGTTTCTTGGAGGGATGGCAAAACTGGTGCTGCATGTTATTTGTTTCTGCTGTTTGCTACGTGAGGCACACTTATTTCTGCTTCTTTGTTTCTTTTGTTTTAAACTTGCAGAGCTTTAAATCACGTAAACTTTAAATAATATTTCATTTTAATGTAACGTATAGAAGTCTGCAAAATCAAAGAGCTCTCACACTGTTTTTTCTCTAACAAGACAAGTAAGTTTTACCGTGTTTTATTAATTTTGAAGAGAAAGGATCGACTAGGGAGGCACTCCTATAAAACATTTGGCAGTTTCCCATAATTATGGTGCTGATTACTTTAACAGTGCAGTGAGGCCATGGTGAAATATGGCCTCTGGAAGACATCTGTTGAATAAAAGTTTCTGGTTGTAGGGAACTCAAAAGACATATTAGAAGGGTCTACGTCTTTTTCAGAAAGGCTTTGATGTCTTGAAATTCTGGCAATTCAGAACCCTAATCTCAAAAATGCTTTAACAGTTAAATCAGCCTCAGGTTGTTAATGAGTACCTATGGATCTGATGATATCTTTTGTTAAACAGATGAATTATACAGGTTTTAGGGCAGGCCAACCAGATAAGACCTCAGACAACATGTGCATAATCTGTTTTGTTTGATACAGCAGCATGGGGATATTGAATATTTTGGATAGGATTGGCCAGAGATTCCTTCTCTGCTTGTGCACGAACACGGAAAGTTTCTTTTTCCAAGTGATCATTCTCACTACTAATCTAGAATATTCATCATGCTTTCTGTACCTCTGTTTTACAGAGGAATCTGTTTACAGAATGAAGAGCTCAGTGCATCCTGCTCTTATTGCCAGTTGTTATTATCTCAGTGGCAAACTATAGCACTGGGTACTCAGATGAACCTTTTCTGTGCTTGGAACATCTGATTGCTGATCCACTTTTGCTGTTACAATAAACACATACTCTAAAAGAGCTTAAAATGGAATGCAGTTTAATTGGAGATGCGAATTCAATGTGCACTGAAATTAATGAGAGTTAGCACTGATTGCATTGGATCGGGTCCTTTGAGTTTGGACTGATGAGTTTGGAACATCATTTACTTGTCATCACGTGGACATGTTATTGGTTGGACAGGTCTCCAGGGAAGACAGCACTGTGGGCCAGTGACATGGCTTCGTATGAAACCTGGATCACAGAAAACCCCTCTGCTCTCCCTCCGTTATGGAATTTGCAGTTCCACCATGTGTGTTTATTTGTGTCTGTGTAGCAAATCAACTGTTGATAAAATAACTACAAAAGCTAGAGAAACGAGAATAAAACAAGCTCCTCGCACAAGATATACATCAGATGCTTAGAAAACACTGTGGGCTAAGAATAAAGTCTCAGATGAGAGATATGTATTTATCATATCAAAAAAACCCCAGATGGAACAAGAGAATGTATGCAAATTCCCTTATGAAATTCACATATTTGTTGAAATATATCTCATAGTGTCACTTACCCCCGAAATGAATAGTTTTTCTACAGAGGACATGGAAATTAGGATGAATAGCAGGACACTAAGACCTGCAGATGAGAAAAGAAACTACTCATGATAATCAAACCCAAAGAAGACCAAGAAGAAATCTGGAGATATCTTCTCCAAACTCAATTTCTCAATATTAAATGAAGTTTGATGGTAACAAGGATAAGTTATGTAGGTTGAAAAGGGAGTCATAGTGACAGCTTCATTCAGGCAAGATCCCTGGGCACCACTAGAGGCAGTTCCCTGTTCAGTGGCTCTTGGATTGCTCCCAAGAGGACACAGAGATGTTAAATGCATGACCAGCCAGCCAGAAAACAATATGACATAATTGTAATTCATTATACAGATAGAGAGACCCAGCCTCCTCTGATCTACCAGTCCCACTTCCAAAAAAACCCAGAGAGGGTAATGTAGCCCCAGAGAGGGCACCTATCACAGAGCAATGAAAATATTTATAGAAACTTGCTCCTATGGACAAGGAAACGTAAAATTGCCATTAGTTGCCTTTGGAAGCAGTTTAGCAACTGGGAACTCAACCAAAACATTTGTGATTGGGACATGGTGATCGAACTCTCAGTTCCACAACACAATCACAAAGAGGCAACCAGTGAATTTCAAAGGTGACAGGTTTGGGGTTGTGGAAAAGACGGAACATTTGACACAGGGCACTCATAAATGGTAAAATTAATTGCCCTACACTGCAGTAAAAGAAAATAGTTGCAGAAATTCAGGAGACTGTTGCATTTCTGTACTGTTAACAAAGATATTTAGCATCGAATAGCTCATCCCAGGAAAAAAAAAGCAACAAAACAACAAAAAACGCTGGAGGAAAATAATTAATTTTTGTTTGCTGCCATAAGTCAGCTTTTTACTGATGTTATAGAGCAGGCTGAGACCAAGAGAGGCAGAGAGAGATTGCTCCACACCTGCCTTCTCTAAGGACTTCAGGGAACATCTGCCACTGCACAGGTGTTGTAGTTCATGGGCTACGTGCCAGTAGGTTCAGATCCTGTTAGATGGTGCTGAGGCTCCAAAACAGATGAAATAACAATGAGGTCCTGAAGCCAAATGCTTCAGCGTGCTCTAGTAAAAACTGATTTAAGGTCATGGGGCCTTTTTATTTATTGCCTCATCAGCCCAGTTGTAAGGATTTGAATTATGTCAATGACAGTAGCTTGTCATTTGATCTGACCCTTTGCTGTCCAGGTGCCAAAACGTTCCTTCCTCTGCATCCATTCCACCTGCACTCTCCTTTTGAAGCACACAATGGTTTCATTGTCTCAATTACCTGTAAATGAAGCACTGCTGGAGAATATCTTCATTTTGAGAAGATCTTACCATAAATATTTTAAATTAACAAAGGGGATGGTAAGTAAAATAAGCATTTTTAGAGAGTATTTCAAAACAATACATAGAACAGGAATTCACTGTATTACTAGAATCATTAAGGATGGAAAAGACTTCTCAGAGTGTCAGGTCCATCCATTAACATAACATTGCCAGGTCCACCACTAAACCACCTCCCCAAGTGCCACATCTACACATTTTTTGAACATTTCCAGGGACAACAGCTCCAACACTGCCCTGTTCCAATGCTTGCCCATGCTTTCAGGGAAGAAATTTTCCCTAACATCAAATCCAAACCTCCACTGGCACAACTTGAGACTTATTCCTCTTGTCCTGCCACTTGTTACCTGGGAGAAGAGCCTGACCCCCACCTGGCCACAACCTCTTTTCAGGCGGTTTTAGAGAGCAGTAAGTTCCTCCCAAGCTTCCTCTTCTCCAGGGTAAATGACTCCCTGTTGTTTTTTCTCTCCCTGTTAGCAGCACTATTGATGGGAGTTTTGTGCATCTGATGAATTTTGCTGTTTAAAAACCTGAAGAATAAAGTGTGTGTGCCCCAGGATGCTTTGTTACACACTTCCATCCTCCAGAATTTGCACACAGGTCGCAGATCCTGTTTTATACACTTTTTTTGGCAAGCTTGATCTTCTGCTGCTTACTGCTATGGTATTTTAATGAGCTCCTGTGAATAGCAGAGGTATTATATATAAAAAAGAGAAAAACAAACAGCAAAATAAATGACATGGTGAACTCTTGTCTTACCCCCAAAATTATTAAACTGTGTCATCATATAAACTCCTAGTTGTTCAATACTTGCAGAATCTTCTGGATTTTTTTTTTTTATATTTGATTTTTACTCACTTTACCATCCATTTATTCATATTTTGCCAGATTTATATGACTATGTGCCATATACTGTGAAGATTTCCTCTCAGGAGGAATCTACCAACACTATATTATTTCCTAGTGACACTGTTGTTTTCTTGTTGTGATGAACTACAGCCTTCTGAGAGAACAGAGAAAAAACTAGGAACAAAGTATTTTGTTTTTCAAAACTCACTTTTGTTCTTTGCAGTTAGTCAATACTTTTTATTAAATTGTTATTGAAATAATATTGTTTATTGAACTTTCAGGTGGAGCAAATAATGCCTTTTTGATAAAGATGGAGAAGTCGTAATCAGGATAACTAACATTCAATAAAAATAATACTGTAATCTTTAAAAATTGTCAATATTTTCCAGATAAATATATGAAATACCTGTGACATTGAATACTTAGGTAGAAACTGTACATCCTGTAGAAAAATATTGTTTTAAATGGAAATCATTTTTCCCAGAAAGCATTGGGTCAGTACTTTTAAATTCATCAGAAAAGAGCTTTTTTCTCTTATGGTATTTTGCAATACATATCTAGATGGGGAAAAGAGATTTAACCCATGGAAACAATATCAAATAGGGATAATTACCTGTTTATATTTGAGAAGGAATTAATGTTTTTAATACAGTCAATAAATATGCCTACATTTAGAGGTGCTTTAATTTTGGGTTTGCTCTGCTCCTTCTCTTTACTGTTGGGAGAGAAGTTAAGGCTGTGTGGAAGTTCTTCACTTTCATCGTGACTCCCCACTGACAAAAATACCCTGTAGGAAATAATGATGTGATCCCAGGCTGACACGTGGCACTACAAGAGTAAGTTAATACAACTTTGACTAGAGCTGATTTGTACCTGTTTGAGAGAGGGGAATTGTGAACCTTCACAACCAGCTATCTAAATGCACTTTGTGAAACAAATAAAGGTAAGGAAATGAGAGATCATTTGGAAAATCCAGTTTTTAATAGTCTTGGGAGTGCTTGAATTCTCTGTCAAAGTATTGCACGTCACTGGAGGCACCTTAACTGTCTGTGCATGTTTTTAGGTCGCAGCTAATCTGAGATAATTGGACTAAAGCTGAATTGAATTAGCCCATGATGGTCTGACTAACAGGACACACTTGGGCAGCCACCGTGGCTCACCCAGCCCAGGAATGGTTAAGCTGAGAGAATTTGCTCATCTTTGTGAGCGCTGGGAAGAAAGTGTCAGCCTTGGTGACCCTTCAAACTAGACAGGGCTTAAATGTATTCTACGACCAATCTTGTGCTTTCAGAGTAATGGACTGGATGATTCAATTTGGCTTTTTCATTTCTTGACTCTTATGACTTTCTGAGAATGGCTTCCCTCTGGCCACCTTCCTAAATCAGTGTGAGACTCCTGCCCGAGACAGTATCTCAGAAGGGTTTTACAGCTTGCACTTGACCATGTGTCTTTTGTCAAAGTAGCCAATATTGTGGCATCCAGTGACTTCTTTATGCCTGGCAGATCTGATAAACAGGCAGAGGGTACTCAAAAGAAAAGAAACAGATTGGAAGGCAGAAGCTTTTGTGTGTTGCTGAGCAAAACAACTTACACCTGTGATGGGCCTGGGTTGAACAACTTATTGTGAGCAGAAGTGCTGAAACTCATTTCTGACAAGTATCCCTTTTTAAGAAATAAAATGCTTACTTGTGGGAAAAACCCCCAGCCTCAGAAACCTGCCAGCAATCCTATGGCTCTTGGATTTGTTTCTGTGCAGTGAGCAGCACACTGGAAATCTTTTGATAGGAAGATTTCCAAATTGTTTCTCAGAGGCTGTCAGAGTGCATCCAAGTGTTACCGACACCTGCTGGAATGCCAGAGTAGAAAGATTTCCTGTCTCCAAAGGTAAAAATCACCTGTTACTGCAGGAAATCCTGCTGTCCAGCCATGGCTTTTCCAAACATCGGCTTAAAACCAGGCTGGAGTCCTCTCACTGTTCTGACTCAACGTCTCTGGAAATTCCTCCTTCCAAAGGTTGGATGCCATCATTTTGGTTTCATCTTCCACATTATCCCTAAATAACTCTTCTTCCTTTTCTGGTACTGTTATTTTGTATTCCAAAAGATAACTTTGTAGGGTGCACCTGAACATGTGTGTGCTTTTAAACATCCTGCTTAATTGGGTATTTAACTAATTACGGGGCAAGGAGCCTGGAAGGTTTGCTTCACTAGTGAGGAGACAACACAAAATTTAAGCACCATGTACAGAAGTATTTTCTATCATCTTGTTTTTCTTGTTATGGCCAGTAATCTCTTACATCTACAGACTGAAATTTATTCGACCAGTAATGCAGTCATGGAAAGCGAGTGAGGAGCATCGAACGGGAAGAGGCACACAGGTTGCTGCTACAATAATGAAGGGAAAATGAGAAAAATAAAAGCAAATCACTATTTTGAAACGCTGCCAGCTGATACAGTAAAACTATGGAGTATGAACTCATTCTGATTTATGGGATAGGAACTCTTTCGCACAAAGTTATCAGACTAACAGGCTGGTATCCATTCCTCCTTGGAGCAGTAGAGAAAGGCATCTCCAAAAGAGGTCACGGTTGTCTTAGATGTCTGTCTCTGCAGTGGATAAATCCCTCTCTGGAGGTGATTTTCTGTCTCAAATGAAAAGCAGGGAGCCTATGTCTACTTTTGACTAGACACTCAAGATTTGGAAAGCTGAAAGTGCAGCAAAGCTCAACAGAAAGAATTAATATTTGCCTATACCAGCCTTACCAGTTGTCAATTTTTGGATCTTAAATGATTTAAATTAATGTTACCAGCTCTCTGTTTCCCTGGGAATGTTAATGTATAGACAGACCAGCTTAGATCCTACTGGATTATTTCTATTTTCCACAAAATGCCATCTTACATAATATAGTATCACACTGGGAGCATGTGTGGAAATGATCATCCTGTGCTTTTTGCCTGAGAGTACTGCAAGGGAATTTATGCCACTGCTCAATGTTCTCCTGCAGAAAGCCTCATATTGCAGACAACTTATAAAGAGGAAACCCCTGAGTAAGACTTTTATAGCGCTCTGCTGGAGATTTGCCACCAATCTGCTCCAGCAATATGATCCCACCCCAGAAGTATCCCCCATTCTGATTCTTTTTTCTTTTCTGATTTTATCTATATCAAAGAAAAGGAAAAACCCTGTAATGGACTGCAGTGAGGAAAAAGAGGTTTCACTTCAATTATTCATAATGCAATTTTGCAACAACTATATCATGTGTTTGCTCAAATTTTAACTGCTTTTAAAATGGAGACAAGGATATTACAAGTGCATCTGCTGGTGGTGTCTCTGCAGATGGGAGATGGCTGAGAGGTCTTAGCTGAATCTGTATTCCTAGAAATAATTGCTTCATTACTTGAATGAGTTACTTTGAGCTGAGCTGATGGGATTCTCCATCTGTTTCTGTGCATTTATTGAACTAGTGCCACTGGACAGTAAGGAAGAGCTCTATGCAGTCTGTGAAAAACTCAAGGAAGTTGGAGCCTGAAAGTGCTGAGGAGGCTGCAGCTTCTCCTGCTTCAGTCAGACTAAGGCAGATTCGGTGGACAAAGCACAAGGTTTATATCCTCAAGATGTGGCTCAATTTTCAGCACCACCTCAGACTGACTAGGCAGCTTCAGACACCACGTAACTGCTCCTGGCCTTGAAACTACAGGGGTAAAATGGGAATTATAAAGACAGTGATTGGCTTCCATCTCACTATTTTTATCTGATTCAGATTTTGGATTAAGAGTTTTGTCTTTGTTGATATTTGTAGCCTTGCATGCACATATATACTCCACATTGCCTGTGAGTACTTGCAGATTTATTTAATAAATTAAGATTATTATTATTAAGCATTTAATATCCAATCCTATGGGTTTTTAATAAGATCAATATTTCAGGGTCTGCAAAATATATCCCTGAGAAACATATGGATGGACCTCTTCTGCTTAAAGCTTCTGCTGACTTAAGTCTCCTCAGACTATCTGTGTATGATCACATATACTTAATATTATGCATTTCTTGGAATAATGGCAGTAACATTGCAGAATATTCTTGGATCTGTGGAATACAGGTGCAAATGCTGTGCCTCTTTAAGTTGTCCTTTCAACAAATTTTATTTTGCAGTTACAATTAGTGTGTACACCTTTGACTTATTAGGTGATTTCAGAAATCTTCAGATCAAGAGGTCCTTTTCATCTTTCCAAAATTTGCATTTGCCACTGAGAGGGACTAATACATATATGCCTCAATATGTCACAAATGAAGTGAAGAAAAATGCCCACCAAAAATGCCTGCCAAAACGGGCCTGCGAAGTAGAGTTGGGGGAGGAGTTTGGGGACACAAAAAAGCAGCTAGCCACAATGCCACGTGGTTCTTTGTCTCTGTCTTTATCTTTTGCTTTGGATCGCTTGGAGGGTCAGCTTGGCCCCTTCTGCTCCCACCTTCGCACCCTCCTCCCTGCAGCTCTGCTTCTCCCCCCGTGCCTGCTTCGCACCGCTGTGCCGATTCCGGGAACTACTCCGTGCTCCAGCCACCGCCTGCATCTTGTAGCCACAGTACTCAGCCTGCCGCCTGCATCCAACCTCTGGCCACCCCTCGCAGCTTGTAGCCACCGTTCACAGGCACCACTCGCAGCCAGAGCCTTGTCACAGCCACGCCACCATGGCTACTTGGAAATCGCGCCCAGCCTGCCACGGAAGCCACGCAAACGCCCCGCGCAGTTCGCAACACGCACGCTCCATCTGCCAAACAAATAGCTGGGGTTCTGTGGTAACACTGTCCCGTCTTCTGTTTCTCTCTCTCTCTTTCTTTTCTCTCTTTGCTCCCTTTTCTTGTTTTTCCTCCCCTCCTCCCTTTTGTAAGAACAGTTAGTTGGTTATCTTTTGTTTGTTTGTTTGTCTTTGGGTTTGTCTTTTTTTTTAATATTTCAATAAATGGTTCTCAGATATAATATTGCCATATTCATGCTTGGTTTTTTGTCAGAAAAATCTATCAAAAGAACCCTTCCCAGCTTCCCCTTTTATAGTGGAATGGGACGGCCACTTAATCTCAGGGATATAAAATAGAAATTTTCCTATCGACGGTGTCCAAACAAACACGGGAGCAGGTTGTTAAGCTGCAGCTCTCCACAAGGATGGCAAAGCTGTGTTACAGAGCTGTTGTGATTGCCAGAGGATCAAAACAGTCAAGTAGAGAACAGAATGGGTATAAACTGACCCAGATCACTTCAGATGATGAAATAAACTGTGTGGTCAGCATCTGTACTTTTTGTTCTGGCTCCTCTTTATTGACAAGCACAGAGAGGGCCACACCATCAACACCCTGTCTGGACCAACATGAGCTGGAGATTTTTGCTGCTTTTAGATTTGTGTTCTGGAAATGGTTTGTAGCAGAGATGCTCCTTTCATGGTCCTGTCTGCTCACATCCTTAGAGGGTAAGACCTTACTCAGTTGCGTGTTTCACTGGAAATATTGATAATCACATCTTATTGTCTTTTTGGGGATAATTCCTTCCTTTAAGGTCCCAGTCACCATCCTTAGAAGTGTGCTAACACAGGTCTCAATGCGAGGAAACTTAGATATTAAAAATATTGTGGCTTTTCCAAAGGATTCTCTGCATAGAAAAAGACAAACAGTGAATATACAGAACTAATAAGCACGGATATAATGGCAAATTCTCAGCTGGATTAAACATTGGCATAGTTAAGGAGACAAAAAGAGAGTCAGATAGATGGAGGCAGTGCAAAAGCAGGACAACAAATGGAGTGCCACTGCAGTGCCAAGCCTAATCTTGTCCGCATTTTGTATTGACATGGTGAGCAAGAGGAGGGAACGCTAAAAAAAGTGTACAAATAAAAAAGTGACACTAGACCAGGAGCACTGATCGATATTAACAAGGCAAGAAACTGTATCAAACTCGACCTTGAAAAATTGCCCCAGTTTTTTTCTGAATGACTTCTGAAGTCTTTTGTGGGAATGGAAAAGGACGTGTAAACCCTGGAGAGGCAGGGAGCCTAATTAACACTGGGACTTTAAAAGTGCAGGCTGAAAGCTTCCAAATACCAGCCATAGAGGTAATATCAATGAAACACTGATCTGTGGGATGCTCCATCACAGCTTAGAAAGCGTTGTGCTGGATGGATGGCAGCAAAGGGGGAAGCAAGTGAGAGAATGAAATATATAGATAAACAGCACAAACTGAGGATGGCAGAGAGAAATGTTGAATGGGGACGCAGAATCCATGAGCTTTGGTGTTGATTCCCTGGTAGCTTTGTAGGTAGGAAAACCCCCAAAAAACAAATCTCTCAGTACACCCGGTAACAGGTAGAAATTAAAAATGTCTGAGTAATATAAAATTAAATGAAAGAAACAGAAAATCAATCTGAGACCACCAACTGGCACGGAAATTCTCAGTGCACATGGTTCCAGGCTGTGTCTGTAATTGCAGTCAGTGTTAGTTTTGGTCATTTTTCTGTCATTTGTTCCTGCTTTCAAAGAAGCAGGTAAGAACTACCTGTGTATATTATATTCAGCTAAAGCTGGCCAGAGGATAATTTGATTTTGCAACAGCTTTCCAGGCATAAATGTTTATATTCAATCTGCACTGGAATAAAACCTAATGCCCTGGTACATTTTTGCAAAATGAATTTGGTCTGGAACATTGCATTTTTGAATCAGAACAGTTCAGTTAAAATCTCTGAGTAAAGTGAAAAGTATATGTCATGTCAGAAATTTTATTGTGGGACAATGTTAAAACAGCAGTCTTGAAAGAGACTTTTTGGGTTATCCAACTTTCGTGCTATCACAGTCAATGGGTTGTATAACATTATTCAAAACCAAAAAAGGGCCATCTTTTCAAAGCAAGCTATTCCAGACTGTGGATTTTATAATCATTTTTCTAATATTTTGAAAGAGTCTTCTGATCTCCAACCTGCCTTATTTACCAGCCATATTTATCCCTCTTATTTATTCTTTTATCTGTACTCACTCTTAGATTTCCTGCCTCTATGTTTCATCATCAAGGGTAGCAACTCTTTGCTCTGTCAACCTGCACAAGCCAGGAACTATTTATACCTTGTAAAACAGGATATCTCAATTTATATGAAGGCACCAAAATTAGCTACAAAAGGAATATTTTGATTCAGTGAGTGAATTTGGAGCTCCCAGGGCTCATGGTGTCGAAGGTTTAGTTTTTTTGTCTTTGTCCATAACCAAGAAACTTCTTTCCCCCATGCCCAAGGAAATCAGAGCTATTAATGTAATTACAGGACTGTAGGACCTCTGCCACTGCTAAAAAGGACAAATAGCAGAACTGCCAGCACACCGACAGCCTGACCTAAAGACAGCTGCAGAGAGCGAAAGCTCCCTTGGTCTGCACGGGATTTAGTCTGGTCTCTAACACAAGACCTGGTTTTTAAAGGTAATAATTAGGCATTTGTGCATTTCCTTGGCTGTGCAAAGGCAGAGCAGAGCAAATCTATGTCTTGAGTTCCTACCTCTGGATCAAAAATGCCATGTCCTATGACACAAAAAGAGGGATCCTACAGGAACACAAGCTCCCAGAGCTGCTCAGAAGACCATATGTAATACATTAATGGGCCTGAGCTTCCATCAACAATGTGTCTCTCCACTGCCCTCTAGTTTTATGTCCCTATCTAGTAGATATTCCCCCTTTTAAAAATATC
This sequence comes from Mohoua ochrocephala, assembly GCA_013398855.1. Classification (NCBI taxonomy): domain Eukaryota; kingdom Metazoa; phylum Chordata; class Aves; order Passeriformes; family Acanthizidae; genus Mohoua; species Mohoua ochrocephala. The sequence continues at coordinate 43,139 of VZTA01003742.1, forward strand.
TATCACTTCTTTTCTTCTCTCACTCCCTGTATGCACTTTGCTGCAGGATCTGGGGGGTTTATACGGAAGTTGCTGCACTTCTCTGATGTTTGGCAACTCCAGTTTTGCCTTGTGATGGAGACAAAATGCTGTGTTTATTTCCCACAGGTGACAAGTAAACAACTGGCTGACAGTGTTGTGACATCTTTTCAGAGATATTTATTTGGAGAAGCAGTAGGTTGCTTTTCCACCCAAAAGAAGTCATGTTTATCTTGAAATATCCATAATGATCCTCATCATCATCATCATCATTTTTCTCATCATCATCACATGAAACCAATGTTCCTTCCACTTTATAGACCTCAGGTAAAATGCTGTTCAGCTTTTCGGTGGCACTGAACACAAGAGTGACCTCCCAGTGACTTTGTCTCAGTATTTCTTCTGCTGGGGCCTTTTTCTTACATCGGTTGTTGCAAATGTATTCTCTGATTTTCTGTGGTCAGTTCCTTGCCATTACTCTCTAGTTTTAGTTCACAACAAAATACTTGAAATTTCATCTTAGTTGGTGCTTTCCACACTGCCTCAATCTAGCTGCTTGGGTAAAATCATGTTTCAAAAGCAGGAGCAAAAAAGAACAATTCCAGTCCATTTCAAAGAATAAGAATATTTGTAGTGAGAGATAACATCTTTTGTTAAACCACCTGGTATAACTTGGAGAACAAGACGAGATCTGAGACATGCAAGTTTTTCCTTAGTTCTGCTGTATCTCTTTGCACTGATGAAAAATTCTCAGAAAGTTTTAAAGCATGGTATAATAATAATTAATAAATAATAAGTCTACAAATAATATTGCGGGGCAGTATTGGAGGCTCATGTTATTATATCAACCTTTGGTCTGAATTTTAAAAAACATCTTTTGTGCAATGAATGTGTTTGAGGGTCAAAAGGGGGACAACTCTGTTATTGTTAATAGGAAGTGCAAATGGAACCGAAACCTATAATTTGGTAATGTAACCTAAAATGAAATTAACATGATTTCAGCAGGATCAGAAAACAACTCAATGGCAAATAGCTGTAAAGAATGAGAACTTTACCGAGTAGTGAGAGTCCTGTTAAGGAGGCAGATTTACCTATGCTATGTGGTTAAGACAAATTTTATAAAATACAGATATTATACACTTTTAAAACATTTTCTAGTACCTGATATTATTTACTACTATTTGTTAAGTATTAACAGTGGTAACTTTTGAAGAATAAATGAAGATAAAATGCTGACCACTTAAAAAATAGCTAATATGCCAAAAATTTCAGAAGCATAATATAGATTATATTGATATGATGCTATGAAAAGGCTAGAGTAAGAACTGGAGCTGATTCATTTCTGTGTTAACTAAAACAGTGATGAAATCTAAGGATTATTGCTTTCAAAGCACTGGGTAACACTGTGTCTAAGGGACTGTCTCTTCCCTAAACCAGCACACTGTGTTAGAGAGACTTGTAAATTTTCCTAGGTCATTAACCAAGTCTAAATTAAAGGCGAAGTGAACACTGTACAACATTTCTCCCCTGCTGCTCATTTAATGCCCTTTCATCTCAAAGTCTCCTTGTGGGGACCAGGGCAGAGGGATATCTGTCACTGAACAGTGGCATGGGGAACATCCTGACTCTCTGAAACCCATGGGACTTTTTCCATGTGATCCACCTCGTGGACTCAGCATCCCTTCCCTCTCCTCTTTGCTGAGTTATTAAAAGATAAAGAAGAGCAGCTGCTGCTGTAGATGTAAAAGTTGACAAATTTACAATAGGTGATACCACCTGTGCCTGCCTAATTTAATCACAGCCCAAGCAATCTGCCATCCATTTACAGCAGGGAAAATGTTCAAGAGCATCCCAAAGTGACTCAGGGGCAGGAGAGTGAGGAAGCAGCGTGGGAGCAGTTTGCTCACACACCCTCTTGGCTATGAAGGACGTTTACAGAATGTGGCCGGTGGGCATGAAAAACCCTTTCCCTGCTTTTATGTAGAGTGGCAAAAAACCGTGGTAAACAGCTAACAAACACCATATCCACACTTAGGTGCCAGATGGATTCATCTGCACGGTGTTATGAGAACTACTGCTGATCCATCTGTAGTGAATGCTCCTTGCCAGCTGCTTGGCTTCCAAAGTGTTTGGGACGCCACACCACGTTCTGACCTGTATTCTTTGTTGTACAGGTAGAAGTGTATTTTGTGCTGGTCCCTCCTGGACTCACCTACAACAGCCTCGTCTCCACTTCTCCCATAGAATTATGGCAGTGTAATTATGTTTGTTCATCACTCTGACTCTGTATGGCAGCTGTGCTTCCAAATTCCAAAGATCCACTTCACGTGCCCTTAGGTTTATAAGTTTGCCAGATTTCTCGTAAAATATTCAGTTCAACTTTAATAAAAAAAGCTTCACAGACCAGAAAAGAAGACTAAATGCACCTGAGACTCTTACAGTACTTAACTTCTTATGGTAAAAAGGCAGCAGGACTGGGACTGTGACCTGTTACTAAAAATGTTTGTGGAGAAATACCTCAGTCGAATCTAGATATAATTTTCCTTGTTTTACAAAGGATCTTCATATTTAGGCAACAGTTGAAAATTTTTTTGTTGGACTTGTGGGATTTTTTTCGTTGTTTTGCTTTCTTTTCTTTTTTTCCCAGTGAACAATATCTCACCACAGAGAAAAATAAAGGGAAGGGGTTTTTTTTTCTCCCAGTATACATAGTTATCCACATTGACATTTGGAATTTTTCTTTTTTTTTGCATACCTCTAACTATCCTACTGTTATTTGTGATGGACTTCTCAAAAATGGATCCCACAGAATTATTTGGAGTTTTCTATTTTCTTCATTGTAATGAGAATTAAGCAACTTTGACTAGACCTAAAATATGTTGATTACTAACTAATAAACCTTTTTAAGAGACAGAGTTTAGTAACCTTTGATTTAAATAGATAAGGAATATCCTTTTTTTCTCAAACAGGTTTCTGGAAATGATTGATGCTTGGGTTTTTGTTTATATTTTCTTTGGGGTTTTTTTCAGCTTTGCTTATTCTTATAATTTAAACTTACAGTATTTCACTGGATGAGGAATTAAATCAGGCTTTCGTTCTGACCTGTATTGGTTACAGAGAGGTGAGGAAACAAAAATATTTTTTGTAGTACTGTATGATCACTGTAAGCTGTGGCTCTTCAGAGTTTGTGGAATCCTGTGAAACAAGTCACACGTTTTTTTTACTCTTTTAACTCAAACTCCAGCTGACCCAGCCGGGAAAATTTATCAGCATGGTTTTGACTGATATTTTGAAACTAGTCACATTTAAAGGCTAAAACTCATAAGGATTATTCTCAGTGAGCTAAGAAGGTAATTAAAAATGTATGTGTATAACTTCGATTAATCTATAAATAATATTATATTTTCTGCACTATTTCAATATTGCCCTTTCATATTTTGTTATAAAGCATCACATAATGATTCTAACATATGGGTTATGTTACAAAAGCATCCTTCCTCTTTGAAACCCCTCTTTTCATAGTCCTGCTGGCCCAGAAGTGTATTCTTAATGAATGAATAAACTAATTGAAGCAACTTCTAAATTAATTTCAGACCATCTTTCTTCAGGGGATATGATTGTAAATGAACAGATCTAAGACTAAGAAAAATAAAGAATCACTAAAGTTGCTCTTCAAAGGCCATATACATCCCCTTGTGTATTTTTATGCTAATGTCTCTTTTGTTTCCCTTTTTCTGTTTCCTCTGAAAGCGAAAACCCCATAAACTAAATCTTTTAAAAATCTTAACAGGGAAATGTGTCAAAACATCAAAAACCTTCGAATTTTTTTTGAAATCTGAAAGAACCTAAAACAGAAATTAAAGTTTAAAATGGCATTTTAAACCATTCAGTGATAGCAGGAGGTGTATCTTTGGAAAGGCTGAATCATGGGTGCTCTTTATACACATTTATATGTATCTGTATGGCTGTTATATATTCTATAATAAGAATATTGAACTGGACAGATTCAATCAAAACAACATAGGAAGACTTAGAGAACCAAATGAGGAGAAAGGCAGGACTTTTTTTGAAGGTCAGATATTAGAGGGGTAGTCTCACAGTTTTTAATTTGCACATGAGGGTGATAACCTGGAGCTTAGCAAAGCTTTTTGTACACTTCATTCTGTAAATATGCATTTGAGGGAAAGGTAAAGCCAAAAGAATCTGTAAGACAATATCTGAGTAATTAACTATTTTAAACATTTTAAGCAATAGGGAGAGGAAAAAGAAAGGGAGAATATTTAATCTTAACTTTTTGAAATTAAAGTATTTGCCTTTTTTCCATGTGACTATTTTGCAGCCTATATTTGTTTAAATCTATTATATCTCGAGAAATGTAAAAGCACCCAGAAATGAAAAAAAAGAAAAATACCCCCTTTGAAATGCAAATTTTTAGACTTTTTCAGTGTTCTTTTGTCAATTACAAAACATTAAAAATCACTTTCTGTAATCCTATTTTGGTTTAAGCTGAAATATCTTTTTAGTTTTCACTATCAAATTAAATTAAAATACCAGATCAGCACAGTACTTTGCTTTTTGTTCTCTTTGATCAAGGTCTTGGATGTCAGGTCATTACCTTCATGAACTGAACTTTTGCCAAGCAATGATGTTTTCTGAATTGCCATGGAGGAAAAGATGGGAAACAGTCTTTGGGTTATAACCTCTGATAAGCAATTTCTCTATACCTCCTCACCCACCCAGCCAGAGAAGTTGTCTCCATGAACAGTTTTTTATGCTGTGGGTCAATTTTGTGGGTCAAACTGATCCTCCTTCTTTAAGTGCACATTAGCTGAAAATACTTATGTGGTGTATCCGGAATTAGGAGTGTGATATAAGGAAGAGAAGGATCTGTGTGGTCCAGGTTGCTCAAACCTCAGACCCTCAGTCTTTTTTCAGTGTGTGGTAGCTCTGTCCTCACCGTCCGAGTCAGACACAGAGAGCAGTTACAGAGCAGGAGCAAAGGAAAATCTTCAATTCTTTCTGAGAATATTTATCATTAATATAGCTTGGAAGGGATCAGTACATATGATGGCATGTGCTACAAGGAGAGAGATTAGTTTTTCTTTCATATCCAATTGAAGATGCACTGAAACTTGGATTATTTTTATTTTAAACCTTTAAACAAAGTTCAAGCAGTGCAGTTATCCTGATTAAGTGTAGCAACAAACTGGGGATGCAAACCTTTCTTTGCACAGTCCAGCTCCTGGCATGCTGCACAGGCTAATGAGAAAAATAACAGAAGCTTCACAATTATTTTCTTCATCTCTGGCACTGGCTGGAAGCAGAGTTAATAGTTATTCTTTCTCCAGGGTAACTGTCAGCTCTTAACTCGTGACTGAAGTTACTGCTCCCTGAGATAATGGAAACAAACAGGAGCCAGAGTTTACAGAAATTTGTATTTGTCAAGTGTTCATAGGCATTTCACCTGGTATGTTCTGGGGGCAGAGAGATGGGGAAGAGGCTGTTTTGTTAACCTCATTTTCTCTGCTGAGTGGACTGCAGGAGTGTGTTTTAAAAATACTTGTCAAGCCCTGAGTACCCACATGTCTGTAACACAGCTGCCACGGGGCCTTTCTGCTCTTATTTGTGTTTTGCTGGCTACTGCCAGTTTATCCCATTAACCTGGCTGAGGCTCTGCAGGATGTCAGGTCTGAGAGTTCCCCCACAGTCCATTACTACCTTAAAATTCAGGAGTCTCTTCAAATATCCTCATACATCTATTTGTCCGTTTAGAAGAAAACAGGAAAAGTTTTCAGAGCTCTTCTCTGAATTAATCCCACTTAACCTCAAGCTCGTGACCTGATCATCTCAGTGCTCATGGCTTTCTTTGTAGGCAATGAAAGGAGCTGAAAACTCCATAGGAAAACAAACATTCCTGTGTTAACTGTGGTGGTTCTTTTCCTGTCTCTCTTGATATCACTGGGTGACCCTGAATTAGGAAATTAATCACCACTATAGAGTGGCTGGGACAGTGAAGTTTCTGGGTTTGTTTGTTTGTTTACTTTGATTTGTATTCTTAGTCTCTAAAGAATCCTGACTACTTTTCTGTGGTCTGCTAAAATATTGTAATTGTCACTACCTCATGTTCTAGAATGTATGAAAATGCACAATATATGCATGTATGCAAAACCATGTCATTTTCCAATCAGCTTTAGTCATAATGGGCTTCACCAGGCCATCACATTCTGACCCTCCAAAATAATTTTAATATTCAAGAACAGAATTACTTTTCTTAATATTTTCAACTCAGATCGTGATTTCTCCAACAGCCACAGCTTCTTCCTAGCTGCGTCTCTTTGAAAATCTACTGAATGCAATTTATGGGCTAGAAAACCGTTTCCAAGACCAGATTTGTAATTTACATTAGGTAGTAACTATTAAAATAATGGTTATGTACAGATAAGTTTCCAGAAAATGACTTTTTGTTTGTTTCTCCTGGTTCTGTTCTCTCTGTAATATATATTCCTGCTGTATTTCTCTCTTGTGGCTGTTTTGCAATGATTAATTCCTCAGATCTCTCAATAACAGTTAAGGATACAATGTCTTTCCTTATTTTGTGATCTATTGAATTAAGTTTTTCACAGACTTTACTTCTTGCAGTATATTTTATTCTTCATCTTTTTACTCCCTTGTTAACTGGGAGAAAAGATTCTGATGGAATTACTTTAGGAAATAAAATACAGGTGGAATACACAATGCTGTCTTGTTTTGGATTGCAAGGAGAGGTGCAAACAGGTGACACACTGTCTTTCTCGTAATGTCTTTCCTCATAACTTTCAGCAGAGCTGAAGACCAGACCATTTCAGATCTGCCAGGTGGGTAAACATCCTTTTCCATAACAGATCAAACAATTCTTGACCATTTTGATTGGAAACAGTCACTTACATGGTGACCTTATAATTTATGAAAACTAAAATGTAGTTAGCTCTGAGCAATCTATGGCTGATTAAAAAAAAAAAATCCCCAAAACAGAGTAATTTTGGCATTAAGTATAATAGGTTTTGGTAAAACAGCTCACTCTGATTTTTTTTATCCTACATTCTCCTATCTCAATGACATGATTTGCCACTAATGAAGTAGAAATTATTCTATTTTTTTGTTTACAGATTTCTTCTATTTACAACAAACTGTGCTAGCAAAGGTTAGAGACCGGTGCATTGTGTAAGGTGTCCAGCTTAGATGATTATTTTTGTAACAAGTCAGAAGAGAATATTTCAAGTGTATAAACACAGGAGCTGCCTCCAGTGTAACCTTTTGGATCCTTGTGCCTTGACTGAAGGAAGGTTCCTGGTTAAAGGGTGGGGGAGTGGAGACATGGAGCTGGTGTGTTGGTGTGAGGTCAAAAAGAGAACCAGGTTAGGGACACTTGGTCAGCAACAGAGGCTGACTGAGACCCTTCGACTGAGGAGAAAGTAGGAAGTTGCAATTATCAGTAGGAAATATTTCAGAAGAACTAGTTAACAATAAAATATCCTTTCTCTAGAGAATCAGAGAATCGAAAAATCATAGAATGGCTTGGGTTGGAAGGGATCTTAAGGATCATCCAGTTCCAACCCTGCTCACTGGGCAGGGACACCTTCCAATGTCCCAGGACATTCCAAGCCCCGTCCAACCTGGCCTTAGACTCTTCCAGAGACATCAGGGGCAGCCACAGCTTCTCTGGGCAACCTGTGCCAGTGCCTCATCACCCTCACAGTAAAGAATTTTTTCCTAATATACAATCTAACCCTACTCTCTCTCAGTTTAAATCCATTACCCCTTCTTCTGTCATTCCATGCTCTTCCAAAAGGTGCCTCTCCAACTTTCTTGCGGGTTCCCTTCAGGTACTGGGAGGCCACATAGGTCACCTTGGAGCTTCTGTTCTCCAGGCTGANGGAGGCCACAAATAGGTCACCTTGGAGCTTCTGTTCTCCAGGCTGAACAATCCCAACTCTCCCAGCCTTTCCTCACAGCAGAGGTGCTCCATCCCTCTCATCACCTTGGTGCCTCCTCTGGACTCGCTCCAGCAGCTCTGCATCCTTCCTGTGCTGCGACCCCAGGGCTGGAGGCAGCTCTGTAGGTGGGGTCTGAGGGCAGAATCCCCTCCCTTGACCTGCCCACACTGCCTTGGATGCAGCCCAGGACAGAACTGGGGCTTTCTGGGCTGCTAGGGCACATGGTTGGGTCATGTCCAGCCTCTCCCTCACCAGCACCCCCAAGTCCTTCTCAACAGGGATGCTCCATCTGTTCATCCCCAGCCCGTGTTGATACTGGGCCTTGCCCCGATCCAGGTGCAGCACCTTGCCCTGGCCTTGCTGAACTTCATGAGATTCCCAAAGATTTCATTTCCAATAAGCAACAGACTGGTTTGTGAAGCAAAGCCCTGTTACATCCCTGAATTGTTTAAGTTCTAAGCCATGCAACAATCAACTAATGTTAAGAATAACAGGGGTTAATCAGCTCCTGAGAATTGTCTCAGGCAGATTTTCACTTTTTCTGGGTAGCACATGTGCAATATTTCCCACCAGCCACTGCACTATATTTATAAACCTGTTGTGTCATTAATGATATTTTAGATTTGTCTCCAGATGTGCTGTTTTCCTACTCAAAAAGCAGCCTTAGATGAAACAGTATTTATGAAAGAAATCAAATGGCACTGGGGGAGTTCTGTATATGAGCCATGACTCCTAAGTCTCCAGGTCTTCAACACATAAATTTTAATTGGCTTATGTTGCCTTGCGTTGCCAAGAACTTTCTGCTGATATAAAGATCAAAAATTTTTTTAAACTCTAGACTTATCCCCAAATGTAAAAGCATTATTTGAGTTTAGTGTTTAGATTCCACAACACAAACAAATAAAATGCTACCACAAAACTTTAAAAGAGCCAGATCGGTACAAATCTTTTTATTGTGTGAAAGTCTTTTTTGTTGGTTTTTTTTTTGTTTGTTTGTTTTAACTACCTGCTGCCTGAAATACGCCAGCAAACACAGGAGGATGAAAAGGTGTAAAATAATGATAAAAAGATAATGATAAATGACATAATAAAGTAAATGATAAACTTAAAAAAAATATAACAAGTCAATTACAAAATATATTCAGATTTTTTTTAATTACAGTGGAAAGAAAAATTAGTGGATTTTCATATGAATGTGCACAGATTAACGTTTCCAAAGGGAAAAATCTTTAAAAGGATTAGATGTGCAGACTCACAGGTGGATTGACTGCTGTGAATATAAGATGACAACTCTGTTCCAAGACTGTAATGCCGAGAATATTGAACAAAAACTGTTGTCCCTTAACACAGAAAGAAGTATGAAAGCATCAGTTTTAGTGAGAACCTAAAGAACAAACACAGCTCAGTGAGTAATTAATTATAGAAAGGGGATCATCCAAGCACTCGCTCTGTACATCTTACAGGGAAAGATGAGAGCAGAGTCTCCATAGACTATATCCAGCTCAAAAACCAACCTCTCTGGGAAGCAGAGGAGTCTATTACATTTTAAGGATCTATACAGACAAAAGTGGAGATAATATTCCAGAAAGTTCCCAGAGAAGGAAATTTTGGAGAAAAACACTCATCAATTTCTCCCAGGCTTCACTGGTGAAGTTCTTCAATGTGCGAGCTCATCTGAAGAAGGACGCACAAAGGGACATTCAGGGATGGACAGAGGGGTGAAGCAGTAAGGAAAATCAGAATTCACAGCTGAAGGAAACCAGCTACAGACCCTACCACACCCTGCCATGGCTCCCATCTGGAGTCAATGTGGAGATTATTGCATCAGTGTCTTCGTTGCATCCCCTGCTAAGCACAGCTGCAAGGTGAGATGCCAAGGGCTCTGCAGAAAGGGTGGTTTCCAAGAGAATTTTCTGCAAATACAGAAATTCTGAGAAGGAATAATTTGATCCACTCTTTACAACTTTATTAAGAGACTATCATCAAGAATCTGTTTTTTCCTTGTGTAATTTATTAAGAGACAATTTAGACTCAAGTGTCCTATTCTCTGAAAAAAGGTTTAGACCAAAAGTAGCAGCCATGGAACATCCTATTTAGACTTTGACCCTTAACTCTACAAAGCATTCTCTATGATTAACCATGTGTGTGCTCTGCTTGTTCTCCTGATAACTAATTCTTGACTCTGGTTTCCCCATCCTCTGTGGCACTCTGATTTATGGGCTGTCTTGTTTTGTCAACATCATTGGAGCTTCTGAAGGAAGGAGATATAGAACTGAAATATTGCTACTTCAGTCAGGAAGCAGACCCTGAAAAAAAAAAGCATGAAGCTTAAAAAGGAAACTGATGTCTTTCTTTTTCTTTTTCT
>VZTA01003744.1:0-102073 GCA_013398855.1 Mohoua ochrocephala
TTTGTGGTTGTCTGAACCCTAACTCTGACCTGAAAACAAATGAATGCTCAAATAAATCTATGGGGAGAGTCAAACATTCCAAAGGGAGGACAGCACAGCCCCAGCATTGCTCCTGCCACATCTTTCTGATCTGGACCGCCCATGGTGCTGGTGACCTCAGGCTCAGATTTTGCTGTTCATTTGTTTTAGTGTTGTGGCAAGAGATCTCTTGGAACCCTTTTGTCTTTATAGAGGTGGAATAGTGTCGGTGGCTATGGATAGGTGTAGTAGTTGAAGAGTGTATTTTGGGTTTTCTTAAATCCTTTTCTCATAAGGTCTGTCTTGCAACTGTTAATGAGCTGCTGTGGGAGCCTAAATCAGGACAGCAAGGTACCCCAAGGAAACACTTGTGTCAGGTGTACAGGGAACACAAAGAATAACATGGAACAACAGTTTAGTCATTCGAAGACCCAGCTTTCACCCCGTTTCTACTCAGTCTGCCTTTGCCAACACCACCTCCTTCCCACAAGAATATTAACCCAGGGTAACAGTAAAAGTAGGGCCCATTTAGCAATTTTAGCATGGTTAAAAGAAGTACTGAATTGCTGTAAGAATTATCAATGCCTGCGTAGACAGACACAATATCCTTTGCATTTCTCTTGATAAAACAGCTAGGCATTTACATCTGCTTGAACTTTCTTCAAAACTGACCTTTGTTTTCAGGTTTTTAAGATGTTTGTCATCAAATGATAGTTTCAGTATTATATTTATTACTAATGTAATATTATAAAATAGTCAGAACTAAGAGATGGATAAATAAAAAAAATAAAACCTTGCAGATATAAACAGTGGATATATGTTTAATATGGGAGACAAATATATTTGATTTGGAAAAATAATCTGTTCTAGGCTTATCCTCTTTTACTGGCAGTTGATTTTTATGATTCAATTTTCAGATTATTTGCTCTGCTTTTGAGCTAGTTTAAATGCTGATATGAATTCACCTAAAGAGGATATCATAATGTTGACATTAAAAAAGCTGATTGATAAGGTTAATATGAACAGAATTTTTACGCAAATGATGATTACTAACTCTAGCCAACATTATAGTTACAAGGGTGAGATGGAGAGCTAAGCTGAAACACCTTGAATGAGCCATTCAATTAAAAGAACCCAAGCTGAAGAAATAAAATATGTAAAATTATGTACATGACCTCAATGATCTTTTTTTGTCTTATTTTTGCATTTAACTGCATATGTTGGATCAGTTTCATTTCATTGCTGCATAGTCCTAAACCATGACAGGGATGAGTAAAGTTCCTGTTTCATTGTTTGTCTTTTTGTTTCTCACCAGCCAAACCTATTTAAATTGGCAAAAATTATTTTTTTTTTCTGAGTCCAATCCATTTTGCCAACACTTCTAACAGGTAAGTAATCTCCCTGAATTTATCCCAACTGATGAGATTTCTCGTTACTGATTTTTCCTATTTTCTCTCCCTTCCTGCTGAGTGGAGGGGAGTGAGTGAGTGGCTGGGTGGGAGTCTGGCTGTTAGCCACTGCTGGCCCACCAAGACCATTTCAATTGTAAACTAAAACTGTAAAACATGATGCACGTATAAAATATATTCACTGCCCCTAAAAGTTTGAAATCTGAAAGAGGAAAATCAGTTTTAAAAGACACGAGATCTTCAGGGAGTATATTGTCGGTCTCCTGATCGTGAGCAAGAGAGTCTAAGTCTGTATAAGTTTAAAACATAAGCCTAAGTGTTCAGCTTTTTTAGAGCATCAACATTAATAGTTACTGTTATAGTCAGTAAATCATTTTGGCCCCTTTGTTCACTGCTTCTGTTTTATTCCTATAACACATGAAATATGTGTTTTGTTAAATCTAATTTAATCTGTTACTATACAGATTATATACATAGGCACAACAATTAAGGAGTACGGACTTCACCCTTATTGGGAAGTAAGAGATTTTGATCTAAAGGGACCTACTTGGGTTATCAATAAACAAAAGGACATATTTTAGACAGTGAAGACCTGGGTGCAAGTCATATATTTAAAAAAAAGAAGTATTTTCTCTGTTTTATAAACTACTTTATTCATTCTCTGTGAGCGTGGTTTTCAAAGGTACTCTGTGGGGACCGCTGCTGTGTTTGTGTGGGTGAAAACTGGTATGTGTGTCAATTCCTTTTCATTTTCATTTCAGAGTTAATTAGGAAGTATTAAGTATGGAGGAGGGCAGGGGGTAAAGAATTTTATGAGACATATGCCAAACAGTTCTACAGCTACTCTAATTAGATTTAACTTCCAAAGGCATATAGAAAAGAGCCATCAGGGGGAAGTTATTAGAAGAACCATGCTAAACAATTGAACAGCAATTTGAAAGCTGAAGAAATAAAATGCATATTCCAGTGGGATTTATTAAAAAAAAAAAACAAACAGAACTATGTTTCCACTCATTTTATTTCTAAAGAAAAGTTGACCCAATGCTTGTTTGGAGTGAGTAGAGATTACTTATTTTTTTAGCAGACAAAATCTGTGAGACTGAGAAATGCTTAATGTCTAGTAATGAGTGTATTTTCCTAGTTCCAAGCTGGTTTGGACAACGTGTCTTGGAAATTAACACTTGGGTAGCACTGCAAAAGAGTAAGCAGAAAAGGATAACTTAACCCAAACTCTCTACAGTGTCTGGAAGAGTGCAGAGACTCAGCTAGACTTGACCGTTGGCAGGATTTAGTCCAATATATCTCATCTGTTTTTCAGAAGTACTGTAGGAGGCACCTGCCAATTTAGTCTTCAGTTATTGCAACGTTATGAATGGTAGGGGCTTGATGAAGATTGACAGAAGTGTTAAATTTTTGCCAAATGCAACTAAGTGGATGCAATTTTATTATATGTTTATCAAAAAACAAGATAATTTTGAGAGACCACCTGTCCTGGCAGCAGGGAGAGAGGGAAGGAACAGCTGCTTTGAGATATTGCCAGCTGTCTCTCCATTTAAATGATCAGATCCAGAGTCAAATGACTGCGTAGAGCCCTAATGGATTTAGCAGAGTAGCCTGCTTAGGACAGATTGTTCCCACGGTAACTCTTGACTCACCTTAAGACTTTCTCTTAGCAATCACTTCATGGGCCATAACAGTCAAAAGAATTTAAGCCTTGTTAAATTCTGAACATCCTATGGAACTGGTATGGCAGATAGGGTTACACATGGAGCTATAACCGAGTCAGTAAGGCAAAAGCCTTGACTCAATTTGGCAAAGCCATGACCACAGATAAGCAAGATAAGGCAAGGCAAGGGAAGAGAACACGTATGAAAACTGTATGAAAGACAGTAGAGGATAAGGTTGAATTATCATAATTCCTCCAGAGGTAAATTTAGATAGCTACATCAATTCCAGCTTTTTTTTTTTTTAGAATTTGCCTGTGTCATGGTTTTATTCTATAAGCAACTTCACAGGACATGCCAGTCTCTTATCTAACTCAGTCATGTTATAGTTGTGACTTCTAAGACATCAAAGTCTGTAAATAATAGCTAAGAGAAAATAATGAAAAAACAATGCAAGATATCCTATATTTTATCTTATTAGTCCTGATATCCCTTTTTATTGTCTATTGTGATGAGTAAGGCATATAAAGCAGTAAGTTAAGACTATATGAAGTGGTCAAAGGCCTTCTATCTAATCTAAGACTCCGGAAGGTACTTATGAAAAACAGACAGCTAAAAGAGAGGTATAACCTGTCAGCTATCAACAAACCCCATTTTCTGTCATTATTATTTGAAGATTTTTGAACCTCTTTACGTTTTCAATTAGTCCCAAAGATTTTTATATCTTATATGAAAATATACCAACTAAGCTTCCTGCCTAATGCTTTACTCATCTGCTTCAGTTCTCTAGCAAAACTAGGTAATAAATCTGTGGAGTTCTTCTTTTTAATGCCATATGTGACTTTAGAAACCTGAATCATACTGTTGTTCAGTTTTCTCTTTGCCAGGAAGAAGAGTTTTAGTCTTTTAATCAGTCCTCATACGGCAACTTTTCGTATATTTTGTCACTTTCTTTGCTCTCCTTTCTTTCTATTTGTATTCAATTCCAGAAGTGTTGAGATGGGAGGATGAGACCTGCACATAGTCCTAAAGGCAGTGAAAGAATAAAGGGTTTCCACATAAAGGAATAATGGCATAATGAAATTTTCTGGTTTACTCTTTATTTCCTTCTGAATGATTTATGATGTCCAGTTTAACCATTTGAGCAATGATGTTCACTTAGCTAATTCAATTCAATTTCAGAAATCAATCAGCTATGACTCCAGGATCTTTGGACCCATCACAGTTTTTGGATAACTAGAATTTCTTTTCCTATATGAACAACAGATATTGCATTTTACTTGATGTTTTACTGTCCTTTCCCTTTTCTCTGGATCCTTCACTAAACTCAAAGTTCAAATAAAAATACAAATAAACAACTTCTATCTACACAGGATTTGTGCTTTTGTATCCTTAAATTCTTTGTTGGCTTTCACTCTATAGTAGGTCAGCCTAAAGGCAACCTCTTGCATCTCTACAACAGACCTCCTTCTGAGATTTTTTTGTAATCAATGTCCTACATCTGTAGTGGGTCTCCTGCTCTCAGCTGTACTCCATTTTCTCTCACTAATGAACACGTTGTCTGTGTGTTCAACACAGAGCAATCTCTCAGGGCATGCTCTGAGCCTTTGCCCTTCCTGAGTTCAAAAAGTCAGAAGATTGATATCAGCTGTGCTCTCGCTGATCAACAGCTATGTGGTCCATTCTAAAATGGAATTTTGGGTGGCAGGTTCACAGTTTATATTCATGCTTCCAACTCGGGTTTCCCCTGATCTGATGTATCATTTAGGCACTGTGGGGTAGAGCAAATAGAACTTTCTGCTTCAAGTTATCTCTGGGGCTTCAGGAGAGTCTGCACAGTGTAACCCAAGACAGTTCTTTCTGGAATTCTGCAAGGAACAAAATATCAGAGCTACAAACATGGAACTGTTAGTTCTGACTTGCTGACTTGAGAGTTGTGAAGATCACTATGATTCTACTAAAACCCTTCTCTCTTGAACTGCCATTCCTTAGAAGTATCTGTATGTTGCAGTACAGGTAAAATTTTAGATTCATAGCAGAGTTTGAAAAGTTTATTCTTTGTGCACAAATCGGCTTCTCATTTGTCTAAGACAGAACCAGGAAAACACTGCTGTGCTCACCTTTAGTAGACATAACATTGCATGGGAATGAAGAACAGTTTCACTTATATTTGTCTTAGGATTGACCATTGCTAAACCCAAATGTCAAGGAGTTGAACACTACTTTCTGTCAGCAGCATCTGTCTCCCTGGCAAATTCCTCAGACAATTATATTGGAAGCTTTGGAGTAGCCTCCAGGTGTGTCATATAGCTACCTTTGTCCTTGCAACACTGTTTTATAGTGATTCAATTTGTTTCTGAATAATGTCTGCAATTTTAATGCAATTAAACTGCAACACAAATCACTTATGGGATCTCTAAACCAATCTTTTTATGGAAATATGCAATACTTATTAACTATTGACATTCTCCCTACCATTATTTGTTATTATAAATAAGAATTACAACACAAATTATTACTTTGCCAGCCTGGAAATATTCCAGCCTTTACTTTGATTTAGTCCTTTGTCAATACTCCTGGTTTCTACTTAGAATCATACATTTTTCAGACTGTTATACTCAAGTTTAAGCGATGACAGTTTTATCTATTATCAGTTAATCTATGCAATTAAAACCCCATATAATTTGCTTAATGTTATGTCTTACCAGATGAGTGTGTGTAACTGGTTACATAATAGTTTGTTTTATACCCAGCATCAACTTGTTCTTGGAGATAAACCATTGAAAAGAAACTGGTAAAAGCTTTGCAGCCCAGATTAAAAACAGAATCCTCTCTGCTGATAAATATACAGGACCTAATTTAGTATCCATTAAGCCCAATTACAAGTTACTTCATTGAGTTCCCATAGACCAATATACTTATTAAGCAAAATACAGATTTGTGAATTAATAAAGTCTTACACAAAGATTTCCTGACAAATCCAGAGATCTAGAAAGCCACAGGTCTAAAATAACTTTAAAATCCTACCTTCTACTGCTCCCAACAGGTTGATTTGAGACTTTTTTATTCTTTTAGCAATTAAATTCTGAAATAATAAGAACATTTCCTGAGAAATACTAAGATATGTTTTTTAATAAATATTTCTCTATGAGAATAGAAGGAACCCTTAGTCAGCTTCAAATAATTCAACATCTCATCAAAATTCTTACTAATGTTATGGAGAATTAGGTACTCTATTTCTTTAGAGATCATATCAAACAGCTCTTGCTAGTTATATACCTAAAAACTTGTGAAGTAGGTGTTCAGATTCTAAAGGGTTTTGAATCTAAATATTTTAAATATTAAGAAAAACCTCTTTATTTAAAAATTTTTACTTATTAATAAATTAATTTATTCTTAACATCACAAGTGCTGATGAAGTTACATCTTATTGAAACACAGGCTATTTATTTCCATGCATTAAAATATTTTTTTGTATTAAAGAATATCTATTTTTCTAGCATTATTGTCTTTTGTATTAAGGCTCTTTGAAATAATAGCTATGCATCATGTATAAAAAGATATGAAGCAAGGTAAAAAAAATATTTTTATTAAAGCAATGAGGATAACAACCTTGTAAGACCGCAAGGGTAATGTTTAAGCTGTAATGTTAAGAAATATATATTTATGCTATTTGACTGATTAGTTTGAATGGTTTGTAGGAGCTAAAATTAAGGATGTCATAGCATAAAAATGTGTAAAATACTTACAATATTTTTTGACAGATTATTGAAATAGCCATGTAAAACCAAACTAAGATTACCAAGTAATAGATAAAGCATAAAATCCATAGCAGATAGGAAGGGATTTTTAAGGTCATCTAGTTCCAACCCCACTGCCATGGGCAGGGACACCTTCCATTAGACCAGATTGCTCAGAGCCCATCCCATCTGGCCTTGAACACGTGAATACATCTTAAATAATGCTTACAAGCATCTAGCTGAGGTATTCTCTGGGGATATGCACATGTAAAATGCCACAATTTCCACAAGATCTATGATATGAGATATTTGCTTCCTGCTAAGAGACTGAGTTTATGATGATAAATGCCAATATCTTAAAGGTCTTTAAGTTGTCATGATATGCAATTGATTTTCACAATAAAACATGTTTATTTTTATTATTTTTACTTTTAGAGCAATCAATCACTTTTTAATATGTGATCAAAAGAATTGGAGAAAAAAAAAATCTTAATTGTCATAATCAATCGGTCACCAGTGGCCAACAGACCATATTGGGTGTCCCAAACTCAGCTCCTCAGAACAAAATTTTAAAGTTCCCTTTTGCAATGGATCAGTGGTTGTTGATCAATATATTCTTCAGTAAATCCATTGCTGCATTGATTTGCGCTAGCAAAGCTTAACCCTAAAGTATTTAAAAATCAACCGCTTAATGTCAGGATCCAATGTCAATGCATTATTAAGGGTCAAATGCTGACTTTGATCTCACTTGAATTATTATTATCTCTTTATCCTACTGCAGCTTCTTTCTTTCACCAGTCCCACTCCATTCTAGAAGAGTGATCTGCACGACGGTGTTGCTGTGGCATCAGAGTCCCTAAGATGGGGCACTCCAGAGTTGTGTGCCAGACCGTTTCCTCACCCACGTGCTTGTCATCCTCTCCCACAGTGAAGCCCAGACTGAGCAAGATGGCACTTCTCCCCCTCGTGGGCCTTAGGTGTTTAAGTACTGAAGTCAAACATTTTAGATAATAGCATTTGCCTACTTGTCATATCTCCTGAACTATTCAGATATTACAACAGAATCCAGGATGACTCAGCTGGATGTTAAACAGGCGTATAAGAATTTCACACATGCTCCTGTTTGTTACTTGGCTAGGTTGCCTTTCAGATAGCTCAGATTACTCTGTGAACATTGCAAAACCAAATGTCTAATTTTTAAAACATGCAGCAGCAAGAAATTAGTGTCTGCTTTGTTGGTTAGAAAAAAAAGATAAAATTTTTATTCTTCCAGCCAAAAGTCATATCTGCAAGCTAACCATGTGCTTGATGCACTTTATCAAATTCTTCCTAAATACAGAATTTCTCTGTCACAAATGAGAACAGTTTTCAGTAGCGAGGGATCAAGGAATTATTATTTTTGAGGTTATGCTTAGGTTGTGAAGACCAAAAGGCTAACAGCTTGTAACACTGTTTGAAAACATTGCTTGCAGATGGCAACTCTTGCAAATTGCCATTTTATCAGTATATAATACTTTAAAAGTTTTCGACATTTAAATATTTTACAAAAATATTGCTGTGATTAATCAAACTGATCAAATAAAAGTGCAGTTAAAAAAAAGATTTGGATTACCCATCAAAAAGTGAAAACTGAACAAAATTAATTCACGGAAATGTGTCTGTGTAAGTACAGCAAAACAATCTTCATATAGTATGAGGGAGGGAAGAAGGCAGGGGAGGAGAAAGAAAAAAATTGAGAAATCCTCTTTCAAATATTCCATAGTTTCAGGAAGATATATGGGTACCAGAAAAGAACCAATAGCCAACCAATTTTTCTTTCAAGTGACTAGGAACACATCCTTTCCAATTTCTCTTTGCTTGTTAATGTGAAGAAAATAGGTTCTGCTACACGCTTTAACTGTGAAAAATGTCTTTTTTTGTTGTTGTTGGTAGAGTACTTTTTATTTGAGAAAAAAAACATAATATGTTTTTCTGTTTCCAGTTCATCATTTGTATTTCTGACTTCAGATTTGATTTGCTAAGGAAGATTTGTGTATGTTGGATATGATTTTGCTATAGTTTGCTCATACATTTGATAAAAGAAGTGAAGAATTACATAGATACTTACCAGCATATAAATGAAGCAGAAGAAAGAGTATATAGAATTTAAATGTGGGGATAAGAAACCAGCCTTTGTGTGCTCATACTCCCAGTAATCGCATTAGCACAGCTTGAATTTAGAAAGTGCTCTATGTAAAAATGTATAAAGGAGCACCTTTGTAATGCACCCACTAAGAACAAACAAAATGAAGGACTGTAGAGAATTGTCATGGCATGCATTAGGTCAGGCTCTTCTCCCAAACAGGGATTTAGTATCTCTTTTCCACCCAGAAACAATAAATACAATTCAGTGTTCAATCAGACATCCTTTCACTTACGTAAGTGTGTTTCTTTGATTTTGTAGACTGTCACAGTTAGTACTTCTGGACTGGGAAATGGATATTGGGTAGCCAGTCCTTGCTTCTTTCATCATTTATATAATCTATGTACTTCCCCAAAGTAAATGTCCAAAGCATTTAAATACAAAGTTTTTGAAATTGAAAGTCTAAAGAAAAAAACCTCAACCCCAAATCCTAAGACAAAACCAAAAAACCAAAACAACAAAACTGAAAACTAACCAACTACAATAAGTCTTAAGTTTTATCATTCTCATTTCTATTCCCACAGCTGAGGCACTAAGGTCACAGGCCACAAAAGTATTTTAATACCTTTGGCAATTCTTCATTCTAAAAAAACAGAACCAGAAATGAAAGTACATATTATTAGTCTGAAATGTTCACAAAAATTTGTCCCACAGGATCCAAAATCCAAATATAAGATTTTTATTTTTTACTCCAGCAGGTAAACCTTGTTGATGATGACTGCTTCTCCTGAAAGCGTAATCTTTACAGTGGACGTAGGTCAGTTTGCCTCTTCTCCAACTCATTTTCTTCTGACCTCCCTGCAGTTCCCAACCCTGTAACACATGGACTGGGACAGGCCTTCGGGTCGCCCATACCACAGGGACATGAGCTCCCTGTGTACGGTAATTTGTCGTCATTACAGAGCGTACTGTAGTCTAGGCTTTCCAGTTTACTTTCTGTGACCTTATAGCTGCTTTTAACTGTAGATATATGTTTAAATCCATGTTTGTGCCCTAATTTATTGCTCAGATTCACAGAAGACTGTAGGCTGAAGAGAATCTCTGAAGATAAACTAGTTCCTTCATACTAGGAACTCCTCTACATTTGAGCAGAGACTCATCACAGCTTATCAGCTCTTTGGTTTAGGGCAGGAACAACTTGGAAAAGGGCAGTGGAAATTAAGAATTTATATGGCATAGGCAGATAAGAGGCACTGGTTCTGCCATACACTACCTGGTACCAGCTTTGGACCTCAGAGTATGTCTGTTAGCTGGCAATTTTGGCTGTGCCGGTGCCTGTCTTAGAGAAAATTGCTCTCCTGATCCACTGCTCCAGGTCCACTTCAGGTATCACTAAAGGAGTGGAGTAGAATACAAAGAACAGGAGGCAACTTTACCATCAGAACCACAGATGTCAATTGCCCATCTCAGGAGTTGAGACTGTGTTGCAAGTTCTCGCCCAGAGTAAAACACATACTATCTGTGATTTAAACTGATCTACTTCCTTTTGCATTGAAACACATTGCTGGAGAAATCTGAAACACTTTATTGGATTCATATGGGAAGAAATTAAAAGTCAAACTCAGTGGCTGTGCTTTATTTTAATTTGTTACTTAGGTACAGGAGTGCCAAACTAAAGCCCAGAGCTCAAGTGGTCTCATATAATCAAATATAAGTAAGATGGAACATCTGATTCTTTGCTCTTCTGAAATGGTTGTTCCAAATTTAATTAGAATCCAAGACACTGGGCTGCGTGAGGAGGAATGTTGCCAGAGGTCAAGGAGGGGGTGATCCTTCCGCTCTACTCAGTCCTGGTAAGGCCAAATGTGGGGAACACTGTGTTCAGTTCTAGGCTTCACACTATAAAAGAGACAGATGGAAATACTGGAGAAAACCCAAAGAGGGGCCATTAAGATTATGAAAGGTCTGGAACATCTCTCATGTGAAAAAAGGCTGAAAAGGCAGTTACTCTTTAGTCTGGAGAAGAGAAGGCTCAGGGTGTATTACATCAATGTGTGTAAATACCTCAAGGGAGAATGCAAAGAAGATGGAGACATGTTCTTTTCAATGGTGCCTGGTGACAGGACCAGAGGCAATGGTCACAAACTGAAACACAGAAGGAACAGTCTGAGCATGAATCTCCCTCCTCAGAGATATTCAAGTGGCTGAGAACTGGTACAGGTTGCCCAGGAAGGTTGAGGAATCTCCCTCCTCAGAGATATTCAGAAGTCATCTGGCCATCGGCAGGGGTAACTGTCTGTAGGTGGCCCTGCTTAAAAAGTGGGGCTGGACCAGATGACCTCCAGAGATCCTTGCCAACCTCAATCATTCTGTGATTCTGTGACAAAAGAATAAAATCTGTGTCTTTGCTGTATCTGAGAAAACCCAGATATTCTTCAAAACTCAATGTTAACTTACCAACTTGACTGCAGGCTCTTTCATTCTCTGTACTCCTTCCCACCAAACCTCTCATGTCTGCATGCAAGATGCATATTGATAGTTTAGGCTTAACTGTTAGATCACTGAAATTTTGTCAGCTCAAAATTTTGCTTCAGGACTCTTCATCTTTTACATCACAAAAGGTGAAAAACCCTTTTCTGAATTTGACAAACCAGTGTTGCAATATACAGGAGAACCTCTCCCATAAAGAGGCTCAAAGAGTTGGGCATGTTTAGTGTAGAGAAGAGAAGGCTCTGGGGAGACCTTATAGCAGCCTTCCAGTACCTAAAGGGGGCTACAAGAAAGGGAAAGAGGAACTTTTCATTAGGGCGTATCGTGGTAGGAAGAGAGGTAATGGTTCCAAACAGAACAAAGTGAGATTTAGATTAGATGTTCGGAATAAATTCTTTACTGTGAAGGTAGTGAGACATGGAACAGGTTGCTCAGATACGCTGTGGGTGCTCTATCCCTGGCTAGGAGGGATGGGTAACCTGATCTAGTGGAAGGTGCCTCTGCTCACGCAGAGGGGTTGGAACTAGAGGATCTTTAAGGTCCCTTCCAACCCAAATCATTCTATGCTTCTATAAGACATTGAATAGGAAAGAATTCTACAAATAAGGAAATATATATAATGAACTTGATAAGATTGAGTTTTATAAGATTAAAACAGTACTTGTAGGAAGGTGAGGTTCATTGCAATAATCCTCTTCCCAACTAAATCAAATGATGAAACAGTGAAATCTCAAAGACAGTACTGACTTCATTTTGGATTTGTAGGCATGACTGAAATCAGTTTAACTTAACTGATAACTCAAGAAAATCAGAAGAAATTATATAAGTGAGAGGCATCTACCACCAAAATAGATCAAAATCAGCTCTTGTCACCAGTACCTCGTTGGTACACACTGTGTTGTTAATGACATATCAGCTGTGCACAGAGTATGACCTACCCAAGAAAAAATATTTTGGAGAGGTCCAAATAAACATGTGATCTGCCCCTTGGATACCAGCAATTTATTTTTTAAAGTATTTTTGACAAAAATATGTTCAAGATTTTTGAAATGTAAAGAAAACAGAAAATAATGATCATCATCACATTGTATCAGATTCCTATTACCCTTTTTTGGAGTAATTGGCACAATTATTCTGAATTCCCTGTAGATAGCCACACAAAGACGTCCTTTGCAAGTTGTCTAATAGTTTCAGCTGTGAACAGCTGTTCCAATATTTCTCAAAAAATTTCTAAAGCCAGTCACTGGGCTGATTTATCATTCACAGTTTTGCATATGCTTCTTGGTTAGTTTGTTCAGTTTTGCCCCTTAATAGATTTTGCCTTCTACGTTTTCACCTTTACAATAAAACTGATATAGTCAATCAACTATTGTCAGGCTTTTAGACACCTTTTAAAATAATTTACATTTTAAATTCATTTAACATCTAGTCTTTTTTGTTAGCCTTCACTTTTCTGTGATGGATAAAGAAAATAAGCAATTCATCTCTAATTTTTATACCTGAGTTAGGACAGGGTTTTGGAGCTTCATTTTGCTCCCCCTTAAACAATTCCAGTATTGGATTAAGATCCTAAAATGTTTTGCATGATGTAAATCATCCTAACCCTTTTTCTTTATTGAAAGAATGAGATACACCAGTTTTTTACAAATGAAGTTGTTAGCTTTTTAATGCTTTATGTGAAATAGAATATTCTTTTGGCTGAAGCTTAGAGAAAATTCAACATATATTTCTTTGCGTTTCAAACACAATGGAATCACTATGTCCTCAGCATAAAAATATGGATCGCAGTGCAAAAAATGTGGCAACTGGGAAGCTGATGTAAAACAGTTTTGAGCAAAATGTTCCAAATTCCCTACCTTTCTCCACCTTTCTCTTCTTAATGGAAGAGTAACCCAACTTTGTACAGAAGTGATACTTATAAAAAGAACAGTTGTGGTGAAAAAGCCCTTTAATTTGACATACCAGTTTGAACAACAGTGGTTTCAACCAGCCTCATTAAAAAAATTCTCTGAAACTAGGAAAAAAACACTAATGGAAAGATATAAGTTAACTGTGTTTAAGTTGCTGATGTGTAAGTTTATATTGTCAGCAGTACCAAAATAGCCTAGGTGAAATTAGAGATGTACTGCATGGAAATAATAATAAGAAAATAAAAATATTTTTAAAAATGCCTACTAAAAATATATCTATATACCCACTCCTGTTAATGCAAAACTAATGCTAATTTCAAAACACAAGCAATGATTTTGCTGATTTCTTTTACTGTGCTGAAACAAAATATTAATGCACACAGTGCATCATCTAAATGGTAACAAACGTTGAGTCAGAGAAAACTAATTCCCCACAGTACCTTAGAGAGGCTTGATTTTTTTTTAACTGCATCTTTAGTGGTGAGATTATTCTCTATATGACTTTTTAGAACAATTAAAGCATAATTATCAGGTGTGCCATGCATATTACCTGTGACTCAAAGTAAATTGAAGAATGATACTTTTATCATTTTCATTTTGTGTTAACCATATATATTGAACCTGTGATCATTGCAGGGAAATGTGATGGGGTTTTTTTTCCCAATGATGTTTTGTGAAGTGTAGAAGACATTTTATTGGTTGTATGTAATGTTTTTGGAATGCCTTTGTTGTGAAGCTATTTCAACTTGATTTAGTTTTTAAATCCAGGATGAAAGCCTAGTTTCTTGAGGTAGCTATATCTGTTCATTGAATTGATGCCAGAGATGTTAGTTCCAGATGTATTTCTTTAGTTTGACTAGTTTTATTATGCTATGATGCTTTGCCCTAGAGATATGGTAAAAAAGCTGATGGTATACAACAGTGTCTGGGTCAAAATAGAGCAAAAGTACACAAAATATTCTGCAATGTCTTTGAACACTCGGTCCTAGAAATACACATAAAAACTACATGAGCATCAGACCAAATATTACATACAGACAAAAAAAAGTCTTTCTGCTCTTATTCCTTTCCTAATTAGTTTCAGTCCCAAGGCAACCAATTAATTATATCCTTTGAAAATGAACTTTTCCCCTCCTAAATTCATTTAAGCCTTTCCTTTCCTCAGTCTTCAGGCTCTGCATTTTCCATTTCAAATTTTAAATCACTTGTAAATACTACAAATAAAAAATTTCCTTATATTTTTAATGCTCTGCTGTTAATTTCAAAAGTTTTAAAACAAACAAAAAATAGTCTTTTCCGTTTTCCTTCAAAGTGCTCATTCTATCTAGTGAAATAAGTGTAGATATCCTGAGTAACCGGGATACCTTAAAATTGCACAGTGAAAGAATGCTCTGCAAAGACTCTTACTGGAAGGAAGGACAGCAAGGGGTGAGGAGGAAAGAGAGTGAATGAAGCAGATCATTTTGTTGTAACCAGCATTTGTGAAATCAAGGTTGCTGGGTTTTTCCTCTCCTCACCCCTCTTATAATCACACACACATGAAAATTGACACAGAAGCTTTCAGACCCAGGATTTAAATAACTTGCTTGAGATCAGAAACTGCTGCCTTTCGGTATTTGCACACAGGTCTTTAACCTGTTTTGTTAAGAAAAGCAACTGTAATTGTTCTGAAAAGACAGTACATGCTTGAAATACCTTCCAGATTGCCAACAGGATCTAACTGTCAGTTTGCAGATGCACTGATTACATACATAGAGGAGTGTTATATTCTGCCAAATAGTCTCAAACCCATACAGCTGATTTTTTAACATAAAAAAATATTTTTCCCCTTGAGATAGTGTCATCAAATACCATCTGTGCTGGCTGCAATTTTAGTCATAAATCCTTGTTGTATTTATCAGAGATTCATTTTTCAAAGTTGCTAATTTTCATCTCAGATTCAGACACGCTTATTTCTTTGCTTCTTTCTTGCTGAGAAGTCTGATATAACAGGCTCTCACTGAAAGGGTTTGGCATTTGCCCAAAACAAAATAGGCTCATCTCCTTGCATGGGATTAGTTTCCTTAATAGGTCTAGAACTTGGAATCATTAAATACCATAAAAACATTCTCTTCGTGTAAGAGAAACTATGAAAAGTCTTGTGAGAGATAACATGAAAATGTTCACAATGAAATTAATATTAAAACTAATAAAACTCTGAGGGAAAAATCATCATGCAGGTAGAAAAAAAATCGAGACATGGATATATGAGAATGGAAGGAACATGGCAACAATATTAAGTTTGAGCATAACTTGGGGTTTTTTTCTGGATTTCTGTTGAAGGTGCTACAACAGTTAGTAGAGTATGGATGACAGAAAATATAGATGGGTTCACTGTCATTTAGAGTATTTGTCATGCACGACAAATTTCATGCATAATTTTGCTGTAACTGAGGTACTTAGAGACCCCTCAGGAGAAACTAGTGCATCATGAAGATAATGGTAAAAAGCATTTTTTCCCAAAATATTTTACAACATAACAAAGGAAGTGTACATTCAAAAAAATCACTTATTTAACCCATATTTCACCTATAAATCTATGAGAATGATATGAGAGCCATTGTGGAAAGCCTTGCTGAAATCAGGATCTACAACACTGCACCTTCCCCCTCTGATGAACTAGCTGCTTCGTGGAATCTGTATTGGGTCTGCATGGCCTGTTTTTTGGTATCAGTGGGGGCCTACAGGGGTGGCTTCCGTGAGAAGCTGCTGAAAGCTTCCTCCATGTCTGGCAAAGCCAGTCCCTGGCAGGTCCAAAGATGGACATGCCACTGGTCAAGGCTGGGCCAATTAGTGATGGTGGTTACATATTTAAGATGAAAGAAAAAAAAAAGTTATTTCACAGTGGTAATTGTGGCCAAAGAAGAGCAGAGTGAGAACTTGTGAGAAGAACACCTATGTACACACCAAGGTCAGTGGAGGAGGAGGAGGAGGAGCTTCAGGCACCAGAGATGGGATTCCTCTGCAGCCCGTGGTGAAGACCATGGTGAAGCAGCTGTGCCCCTGCAGCCCATGGAGATCCATGGGGATGCAGAGATCCACCTACAGTCCATGGAGGAGCCCCATTCCAGAGCAGATGGATGTCTGAGAGGAGGATCTGACCCCATAGGAGGCCCATGGAGAGAGGACCCCCCTCTGGAGCAGCCTGTCCTTGGAGGACTGCACCCTGTGGAAGAGTGGTCCACATTGCAGCAGCTTGCAGGGCACTGTTGTTCTCATGTTGGAGAAGTTCACAGAGAACTGTCTCCCGTGGAAGGGTCCCCATGGTGCAGCAGGGGAGCGACTCCTCTCCCTGAGCAGCGGAGAAGCCATGGATGATGCACTGACCATAACCTCCATTCCTTGTCTCCTTATGACACTGGGGAGGAGGTAGAGCTGGGATGCTACAGTTTGGAGTAGGTGATCCTTGAAAATCAGGCAGCTTTCCAGGATCATCTCCCATGGGATTATTGGAAATAGAGTCCTGAATGGGGCAAATTACGCTCCCCTTAAATCCAAGGCTGTGATCCTTCAATTTGCTGTTTTTACCCCTAAAATCCACTATCTCACAGTCACTGCAGCTAAGACTGCTCCCAGATTTCATATCTTAGGCCAGTTCTTCGCTTGTTTGTAAGTATCAAGTCCAGCAGAGCATTTTGTATTTTTTGCTCCTTGGTCACCCATGTCAGGAAGTTATCAGCAGCACTCCTGGAGCATAAAATTAATTCAATCTTCTTTCTGAATGGATTTTGTCTTGTAGTCGATTTTGAGCAGCAATGAAATTTCATTTGGCTTCAACACTTATAACTCTGGATTCTCAGAGACAGGATTCAGTTCAAGATAAGGACAGCAAGTGAGGTTGTTGCCTGTACTTTAGGCATCTAACTTGGGAATAAGTGTATTGTTTTTCATGTATAATTTAATGTATGGAGTATATTTCCTTGGGCTATGACAATACATTTAGAATATAGGAAGATTTCCATATGTAAGCGTCTACATCAAGACATCCTAATCTCAAACTCATGTCAGACAAGATATGAACTCCCACTATATCTTTTTCCTCAATTGACATAACACGAGATTCTAGTTTATATTTCAGATTTTCTGTTGAATACAGCTGGGTAAAAACCCCAGAAATCAAAAACAAACCCACAACAAAACCAAAAAACAATCAGGTTAAAACATAATGAAAGAAACAGATATATTTAAATGTATTAGAGGACAGAATGATCCTTTACATTAGAAAACCAGCTTAAGGATTTTATGAAATGAGTTTATTCCTTAAGTAAAACATGAATGCTAAAATCAGATAGGAAAGAATGAAGATAATTCTGATTAAGAAATAAAACAAAATAAAAATGTGACAAAAGAAAAAATACAGAAAACTTAATATTTTGTGCGTAAATCATGCACAGAAAAGCTTGACAGCAATTTCCTAGATGTAGTAGAAAAACTGGGAAAAGAAATGATCATAAGAGTCATGAAAAATGATGTACAAGAAGTCTTTGAGGTGACCTAATTGCAGACTTCCAGTACCTAAAGGGAGCCTGCAAGAAAACTGAAGAGGGACTTTTTGCAAGTGTAAATAAGGAGTCTGAATCCATGTGAAAATACTGTAAGATCGGAATATAGCACAAGTTTGGCAAAGTGCAGAACAAGCAGTGAACAACAGTACACCGAGACTCAAGAACTGTGAAAAAAAAAATAAATTATTCATTACCAACATCACACAACACAGCAAAAGTTACTATGTTTTTTCCTCATTACTGCACATGATTTGAACTTTTTAAAAGCCAGATTCCAAATTAGACAGCTGTTCATAACATGTGGAGAGGGAACAAGTGGTTCCAATAGGGATCTCATGAAAGCTCTTGATGCTCCTTTCTGAAGTAATGAACACTTCATTGCAGAGGAAAAAGCATTACCTCATTGCATGAACAACAGATAGACAGGTACATATTATCAATTTCCCTGTCCTAGTAAATGGAAAAGTCTGGAAAAGACGTGAAGGAAAGTCCGCATTACTTTAAGGGGTATGTGTTGATGGGTGAGTTTATGCAGATTTGTTGCATCTATATGAAGACAATGCTTCGGGTCCTTAAACAGCAAGCAAAAATGTTGCAAGCTGGATGGTTTACAGTGTAAGTTCAGGTTTCCTTGCATGAGAGGCTGAGGAGAACAGAGAAATTGAGACTAAGTATATTGCTTATTATTTCCTTCTTCATCATACCCCTTTTTCTCCGTCTCATTATGCTGCATTATCTTTATTTTGGAACCTTTATGCGCATTTATGATGATAAATCCTCTGTCATTTTATTCTACTATTAGTCAATTTAACCATCAATCTGGGCAGTCATTTTTCAGATTAAAGCTGTATTTTAACCTACATTTCAGATTTATTGGAACTGAAACATTTTAGTATGAATTATGCCTAAATAATATATATATATAGATACTGTATGCACATAAAATCTGCTGTCGTTTTCAGAATCAATGTGGAAGACAGTTATTGAGAGATAATTGTTGCTATTTATGGGAAATGGGTTCTCATTAAAAATAAAGGTTAAATGAAGAAGTTAGTTCTTTCCTGGGAATGACATTTACATTTCTTTGTAAAGTGACAGCTTTCAACAGCAATAAAATCTAAATTGAAATTTGCTATATAATAGACCTCCTTCCTCATTAAACTTTTTTTGGACTTAATAAAACAAACTTCTTAAAGTTTATTTCTGTTCATGCTTGGCTTCCTTCCTAAAGCAAATATTTCTGGAACCCTAGAAGAAAATGCCTTGGAAGAAAATCCCTTCAGCCATTTCATAATTATAAGATTATGAAATATATATTCCCATATAAATGCTAAATTCTGAATACCAATTTCTTAGTGGAGTAGACCATTGAAAACCAAACTTTTTAACTTCCAGTTAGGATATGTAAATACTCCAAGGGTGAAAATGAAATAATCTAAAGGCCTCACAAATATGCGAAAAAGGTAAAGAAGGGATCTTTCCCCAGTAAATATGTCTTAAATTATTTTTCCCTTCAACTCAGACCTTGAGGTAAAATTATGACCGTCAGATACTTTTATAAGGAAAAGGATTAAAATAGAAGTTGCAATAAGTCCAGACGATTTTGTGACAGTACCACTGCTGAAAAAAAGTTCCTGGTTCTTAGTGGCAGAGCAAATTCACATCCACTTGCAAAAGAATGGTAGCCATGCAGGATGACAGGCTAGATATCAAACAAACCAAAACCAAACCAAACCAAAACCAAAAAAATTTCTAGGTAAAATTCAGTATCACTAAAGTTGCTAACTTTAAACTGGAGTATTCTTGAAAGAAATAATAAATGAAGTTCTTGGTTAGAGATGTGCAGAAGGAAGCACTTTTATGACTATTATCTTGGCAAATGCTAAAAGAGAGGTTTCTGGTCTAATGGATTTTCTGGTTTAAATACAATTGTCA
Organism: Mohoua ochrocephala; assembly: GCA_013398855.1. Classification (NCBI taxonomy): domain Eukaryota; kingdom Metazoa; phylum Chordata; class Aves; order Passeriformes; family Acanthizidae; genus Mohoua; species Mohoua ochrocephala. The sequence goes on from VZTA01003744.1 coordinate 19,833, forward strand.
GCTGATGGTAGATTTGAGATACTTTTTTTGGATGATAATTTCAAATTGTGTGTTCTGAATCAAACTGAGGTCAAATTTGCAGAGACAGTAGCTTCCAAACATCAATTTCTATCTTGAAAAATCTTGATACATGGAATATAGAAGCTCTTTAAAGAACTACAATGTGGTAAGAAATAACGTTGATGAAAATATCCTCTGGCAAAACACATTCTTTTGCTGAAGCTCTTGCTTTGAAAGTGCTAGGAGAACTACAAATATAAGCACTGCATTAAAAGTCTTGAAGAAAGTTCATGATTAAACTTTTCAGTTTTCCATTCTTTAGATATTAAAGGAGTACCTGTTTTTCATTATGTGGCACTGATATATTTTACTTTTCTGTAGCTATTTAACTCTTGGTGAAACATTCTGTTTGGGTGTTTCTAGACTGTTTCATTTACTTTTTCAAAAAATAGAAAAAATAAAATGGCTAAAAAAACCCCCGTGACTAATGGCTTACAAATTGGTGACAGCAGGTTGTTTAACATAATTGTGCAAAAGTAACTGAGGCAAGAAAGAATAAAACTCTCCAAACTACAGCAAAGCCAGTGTGAGATCTACCTAGAGAGCAAATCTTCTAAACCCAGCAATTCATTCTCTTCTATCTTTCTCAGTGTATGTGTTGCCTTCAAAACAATGCTACCCAAGAGAGATACAATTGCTGTTTTAATTACAACTCACAAAAGAGAAAGCAACAGATGTATAAACATATTTTAAGTATTTATTAAATATCTGCTGAATTGTTATAGTCCTGTTGGCTCATTAGTAAAATCTCCATGGATTAACTACTGATTCCCAGCACCTTCATCTACAAAGACATGGGGAAGATTTGCATTCTCACCTTATGTACACTCATTATAATTTCTTTTATACGTTGCTAATTATAAGACCTTATATTTCTTTGCTCTTTTCTTCTTGGTGAGGTCTCACAGAATTGCTGACTACTAAAGATCTATAAAAGAATCCACTGAATAAATATACCAGACTTTTAATTTATTTTTCAAACTGATCAAGGTTAAGAAACATCAGCTAACAAATAAAGCAAAAACAAAGAAAAAAGGGGGTGCGGGAGCAGGGAAAAAACCGCTCAGTTCTTGGAAAACTAAGACTGTGAGGATTTTTCTTATAATGCCAAGGATAATTTTGATCCCACACCACAGAGGTTTAGAATTTCCTGGAAGAATTTTCTTCTTTTATGTTATAGCTCTGAATATAATTCAAGACTGACAAACACTTAGATGTGATGATTTCTTAATATGCATAATCAGGAATAATTGCCATACATTTTACATAATAGTATGTAAATTTTTCAGAGGGCACATTGCAAATTTCTCTTTCTGGACCCATGAAAGTTTGTATTAAAAGTGGCCCTCAGAAATGGAAGAGAGAGCTTTTTCCCCATTTATTTTCCCCACCATTCCACAGGATGACCAAAGGTAAAAAAAGAAATTAATCCATATTATAATAATCTCTCACTGTGCTTGATATCAAATTAGTAGCTTCATCCCCCAGCTTTCACCCAAATGTCACAACTATCCAATATTCCTTCTGTTTTCCTCTACTGTTGAAGGATTTCATTCCATAGGTTAGTAGTACTTGAACTATAATGCAAGGACATGTCTATCCTGAAAAATATCCTAAGCAGGAATGACTGAGATAAATTGAACAGAGAAGAATATTCATTGTGTTGAGCAGCAACTACACCAGGATTCTTCTGCATTTGAATTTTTCATTTATGAGATAAAATAGAAGTTTCATATTAAGTAAACATACTGGGCAAGAGTGATTTTCCTAAATATAAGAATTCGGTTTAATTTAGGTGCTGGAAAAGTATTCTCTCTGGTCTGCACTTGCTGCTGAAGACTGAAAATATCTCTTGGTCACATGAGTTCTATGCAGATGCCTACGACATGCAAGAACATTTCAAATGGTACTAGTTGTCTTATCCAAGTAAAAGAAAAAAGTCTCAAGGGTGGGATCACTTTTGAGATTAGGATTACTACACTTAAGGTTTTACATACAGATATTTACATGTGTTTGGGAGTCTAAACTTCACTGGAGATCTAATCTGTACAGATGATGTAAAGAGAAATACAGATGGCCAGCCTCCAGCTTTCTACTCAAGGCTGAGTGGAAACATCCTCTAGGTTACAATGACTCTGCCAAACAATTTTCAATTTTTTCTATTTTTATTGAAGATTTAGGCACTTTTCTTATAAGCACAAGCATTTTTATTTTAAAGAGAATTAACGTAGCAGAAGTGACAATTTTAAAGCCTATGGGAAAAATATCAAGGTCATTACATTTCTGGAATATGAAGGAAATGTCAGAAGACAACATGTAGAGGAACTTGTGATGGGTGATAAAAACAGTGTTTTATTGAAGCCATGTTTTTCAGAACAAAGTGGAGCCATGAATTACAATTCCCAGGCTCATCAACTAATCTATTTTGCTGATCTCATTCAAGGATGGAGAGAGATAGGATGCAATAAGTTTTTATGAAAAATATACTTTTCATGGTAACTGGATATTTCTGTCATTCATTGCTCGCCTGAGTTCCTTCTTGAGGACTTTCCTGAGAGCTCCATGAAACTTCTAACAGTAGATTAAAAGTGAATGACTGAGGCTGTTATACCTCCCACCTTTCAGTATTCTTACACTGAGCATACATTGGGCTGAAAACTTGTGCAGGTTTTGAACTGATTCAGGAGTGATCAGACTACTTTTATCTTAGATGTAATAACAGTGTCTAGTAAAAGACAGGGTAGGTGTTTTGGTTTGAACCCACCCAACAACCCAGCACCATACAGCCGCTCGCTCAATCCCTCACCACTAGGATGAGGGAGAGAATTGGGATGGTAAAAGCTAAAACAACATGTGGGTTGAGATAAAGACACTTAAACAGGGAAGGCAAAAGCCACAAACACAAGGTGAGAAAACCAAGGAATTAATTCATTGCTTCCCATGGGTAGGCAGGTGTTCATCCACCTCCAGGACAGCAGGGCCCCATCAACGTAATAGTGACTTGGGAAGACAAATATCATCACTCCAAACTTTCTCCCCTTCTGCCTTCTTCCCCCAACTTTATATACTGAGTCATATGGTCTGGATCTATTTATGTTTATATATGATGTCATATTGTCTGGAATATCCCTTTGGTCACTTGGGGTCAGCTGTCCAGGCTGCGTCTCCTCCCAGCCTCCCATGCAAACCCAACTTCCTCACCAGCATGGCTGCATGAAAGGCAAAAAAGGCCTTGGCTCTGTGCAAACCCTGCTCAGCAATAACAAAAACATCTTTATGTTGTCAACCTTGTGTTCAGCACAATTCCAAAACTCAGCCCTATACCAGCTACTGTGAAGAAAGTTGACTCCACCCCAGACAAAACCAACACAGCAGCACAAGTAAAAGTCTCATAGTATCAGACTTTATTCAATATCATGTCTGCCATATCTTTTTTTCCCTTTGTCTTTCTTCTAAAATGCATGAATTCCACTGGGTCTATTTCCAACAGATTTTACTGTCTTATGAAATGCTTTTAGTCAGAGCTCTAATAAATAGATTTTCACTTCTGCCCGAAAGAAGTACTTTCTTTCTTTCGATCAAAGAAGCTTTGGAGACATAACATCCAGTAAATAAAAAACATATTAAAGTATTTTTTTCTGTATATTCCTGGACAAATATAATTGTACAAAAATCACATCTCGCCCAAATTTGCTTCATGATTGTAAGCTACTTTACTTTTTTTATTTGCATAAAGGGCAATGTCAGAATTGGTAGACAATCCTGATATTAAAATCCAGGATTAGTCTCCCAGGATTAAAAAAAAAAACTGGAGGGGGAAGTATTTATTTTTTAAAAAAAACAACAATAAACTGTAATGTGAAGCAGCATTACTGAATTTGATCAAAGGGTTACTTTCAAAGATCCACTGATTCTTTTCAAAAGATGTGCTTCATAAGAAAGCATCTCTGTCAAAGTTTGAGGAACAACTACGCGTACTTTTCTTATGACAGGTTAAAAATCTATTTGCTAGTCACAGTTATTGATTTTGCCTCACTTTTGCTTGCAGCACAGAATGATGAAATAGGAAAGCAACTTAAATTTGTGCTATTGAAGTGGAGAAATATGGGGGATTGTAAAAAAGAAATTTGCAATCAACATATTAAATGAGAATATAGCATAAGTATCACAGACAAGAACCCGAGTCAGCCTCCATCGAATTCTAAGTCAAGCCTCCACTGACCAGAACTCAGCCACTCCAAAGAGAAAGGGCAAGTTGATTCTGACTCATAAAGAAATAAAATGTGCGTTGAATGAAAAAAAAAGATTAATCACACAGAAAAAGGTAACAAAGAACTCCAGAAACAGGCATGAACCTACATGGGTAGCTGAATGAAAGATACAGGGAAGGACTTCAGAATGCCTACAGTTGTATTAAATTCTGCCTTCTCTCCATATGAGACATTTAACTACAGATATCACAAGACCATAGGGCTCATTAAATAACCAATCAATATATCCTCTTTATTCTTCTTTTTCTCTCCTCCAGATATATGGAAAAAGAATCCAAAGAAATTTGATGCAGTAAAAAGGTTCAAGCTTTCCTTTTTCTTGAGGGAGAAAAGCTCTGACAGTGTGTATCTCATTCCGTTAGATGAGAACAGGTCAGCACTAGAACAACGAACATCCAGCATACCTGACTCCCGTGCCCATGAAAGGTTCTGCCTGCTGAGACTGGTCACTTCAGTTAATTTTGTCACTGATATTTACAGAACAAGAATTAGACCAGAAGAAAACTGGGTAATACAATAAATCTGTGACTCTTCTACTAAAATCTCAGTACCTCTGAATCTTATACTCTTGAATTTCTGATAACTAACTCCATTGTGATTTGACATTAATATGCTTACTTCCCTTTATAACTCAATGCCATCTCCTACGTGCAATTGAAAAAAAAAAAGAAAAAGATCTCCAGACACTGACAAATTTGTTCCCATTGGTCTTTCCTCTGGATATAAGGTAGTCTGAAATGCCATGAACTCCTCTGTGGGTGAAATGTCACAGTGTGACAACATGGAACTGTAGGACCATGGGAAAATAGTTTCCAAATGCCTTAACTTTCAGTTCAGATGGATTCATGGAAGTGTGCATGAGGTGTGAGAAGTTTGTGGTATGAGAAGTAGAGCTGAGTGATTCCTTGCTGATGAGGGGAACAGCCTTTTCATAAAGGCTTCATAAAACATGAAGCCTTTTTCATAAAGGCTTCAGAGGCATGCAGAAGATTTAGCATCCAGTGAAATTTTCTTCTTCCTTACTCAGTGTTTGTTGTTTCCCACTGGTTTTGGTTGGAATCCCATTCACAGCTCATCTGGAAAACAGCTGTTTCTCCTTTTTTTCTTATTTTTCATCCTACAGTACTTGTGCTACTTCCCACCAAACCTGGTGATGGCAACAAGATAAAAATGAAACAATAGAGAGGATTTTATTAAAAAGCACCAAACTGAATTTGTGAATAGTTTGTGACTACACTAAAGGTTTTCTTGAGGCAATCAACTCTGATATTTTTTGTTTAGTTAAGGATCATGGTCATTCACTTGCCATTCACATCTGTTTTCTGGACAGAAATCGGGCACTGTCCACATGGCCAGCGGTCAGGTTATAGTCAGTCATCACCTCTTCTGTAAATCAATACCATGTCTGATGGTGACACATTGCTAATTTATTTTGTTTGTAGAATTTTGGATAGGAATGAAGACTTGTTCAGTTCCTTACACAAGTAATAGAATTTCACTGCTAATCTTTCACTTTACAGCTTGCCTAGATTTGATAATTTGGGTATATGGAAACTGAAAATTATGCATCCAATGCAGGAAGAACAGGAGGGGAAGAAAAAGACAAAAAAGAAAAGAAAGGAGGCAGCCTTGTTATTTCTGTTACATTTCATTTTGGTTTTGGGTGTGTAAGAGGCAACACTGGAAACGTTGAAAGGAGACAAAGGAAGTACAATCATTTTGATATATGTCATATTTTATTAGAAAACAGTACTTTAGATGACTTGAGCTCTGACAGGTAAACAGAGGAGTAATGATATTTTTTGTGTGTCCAGTCATGTTTTAAATATCTGAAAAGATGGAGATTCTGCAATATCTCAGGGCAACCTGTTCCAGAGACTGATCACAATTACAGTGTTCGGGGTTTTTTTGCCCTTATGTTTAAGCAGAATTTCCCATATTTTGGGTTGTGCCCTTTTCTTCCTTTGTTTTCCTAGATCACCATTGGCATGAGTCTGACATGAGCTCCTCTGTGTTCTTTCTTTTTCCCATCAATTATTTATCCACACTGTGAAAAGAACCATGTACCTCTTCTTCAGGCTGAACACACACAGCACTCTCAGCTTTGTCATGTGCTCCAGTCCTTTAATCATCTTTCTGGCTGTTGGTTGACTAGCTCCAGTGAATATATATATATATATATATATATATATATATATATAGAGCTGGAGAGCCCAGTAATGGACACAGCACCCCGATGTGTCACACCAGTGGTAAGCAGAGGAGAAAGGTCACCTTTTTTTGGTCTGCCATTAGCACTCTGCCCAATGCAGCTCAGGAGGCAGCTTTCCAGCTGATAAGTCCCCAGCCAGTACTGGTGCATGGAGGTTTTCCTCCCCAGGGGCAGCACCTTGCATTTTGTTTTGCAGATCTTTATGGTGTTCCTGTGTTCCTGCTTATCCATTTCCTCAGCTTGTAGAAGCCTGTCTGAATGGGTCCTGAGCAGTTTCTAGGGTTCTAACCACTCCTCACGTTGTCCTTGATGTTCTTGATTTCTATGAAGTATTATAATCTGACTGCAATACAGTATTTTAAAAGTGTCAAAAAATAAATTGAAATTGTGGAGAGCTTACATAATTTCATAATTATTTGAAGTCTATTACTAAGTACTTTCTTTCTACAAATAACGAATAGACAACCATTAAATTATTTAATCAAATCATTGACAGACGACTGAATTTAGAAAGACTGCTGGTTTATTTCTATACTTGTTTAAATACCAAATACCATTATTTCACCTAAGCAATCAAATCATCTTATGTTATTTAAAGAGAATAATAGGATTCAGGAGACATATTCTCCTCTGTAGAGAATGATATAATAGTTATAAGGATTGAAATGTAAGCCTAGTTGTCTAGATGTACACAGATTTTATTATTTCCATGCATTTTCAAAGAAGAGTATATGAGCACTCTTCTCTTGGAAATCAGTAAAAAAATATTAAGGGAAAAAAAAGTTTTCAAGTTTTATGAACTTTCTACTTTTTCTACATATTCTTTCGCGATTTTCTGACAGCACGCATATCAGAAATCACACTCTGTATATTAGTTAATGCAAATAAGTGAGGTCCACGAACATTAATACCACTGTGTTGCAGATGGATGATTTAGGATCATTCAAAGAATCACCATCAAAGGAATTTGCAGAATGGTTTTCATATGAATTTACAAAAGTACAAGTTAATAAAGTTCGATGTCAGGGTTCACTCTATTAATTACAACATGGAAGAAACAAGTTTGGAAAAACTGTATCTTAGTCCACAATTTGTGATTTGAAACCTCTTTAACCTTGCTTATTTTTTAGTCATTTATGTTTGCAATAAACATAAACTAATCTTTCATTTTGTAATATTTCACACGCACAGCAGAAGTACAGAACAAGTAGTACAATAGCGTATAAAACTGAGTTTATGGTGGACTTGTAATCATTCTAAATACCTTCTAAGGGAAATGTCTTAAAGAGGCACAGAAAAGTAGGACTAATACATTTAATCCAGATTTGAAAGTCTTTATATTGATCTTTTCCCTCCAGTGAAATTCTGTAATTGTCTCTAGTACTGGGATAGAAAGAAGTTTGAAGACAATTTTAATCAGAAAAATTATTTTACTGACAGAAACAATTTCCTTCTGACTTCTGGTTACAAGGCTTATAATTTAAAACAAGATTTTAGTCATCAGTGTCTACAAACAAGCATAGTATATGCCAGTTTATCTGGATTAGGTTAAAGAGTTTAATTTTCATACTGCACAGTTCTGTTAAGTGGAAAAACTGTTAGGGACAATAAATGTAATAATAGAAACTATGGTTGTTTGGGTGGGTTTTCTGGTATATCAACTGCTTTTGAACTTCACACATATTTTTATATAAAATGTATATTTTTAAAAAGCAAAAAAAAAGTAACATTAACTTAAATAGTTATAGGCGTTTAACACTGGTTGTCAGCTGAGACACAGAGCAGCTTCTCACTCCCCCACAGTGGGGATGATTGGAGAGGATTGGAAGCGTAAAAGCCAGAATATTAGTGTGTTGAGATAAAAGCCGTTTAATGGGGAAAGCAAAAGCTATGCAGAGAAGCAAGGTGAAACAAGGAATCCATTCGCTACTTCCCAAGGGCACGCAAGTATTCCGTCACCCAAGAAAAGCAGGGCTCCATCACATAAAATGGTTACTTGGGAAGACAAATGCCATCATTTATTTCATCCTGGCCTTCCTCCTTCTTACCCCAGCTTTATATGCTGACCCTGATGCCATACGGAGTGGAATATCCTTTTGGTCATTTGGGCTCAGTTGTTCCAGCTGTGCCCCCTCCCAAATCCTTGTGCCTCCCCAGCCTCCTCACTGATGGGTTGGGTGAGGAGAAGAAAAGGCATTGATTCTCTGTAAGCACTGCTCAGTGATAACAAAGCATCTCTGTGCTATCAACACTATTTCCAGCAGAAATCCAAGACACAGACCCATATTATTTACTGTGGAGAAAACTAACTCTCTCCCAGCCAAAACCAGTACCAATGTAAAAACAGACATAGCTACAGGAAAATAAAAGAAGCCTAGGGCCTACTCCTGAAGTTAGACTGTGGTGGCTTGATCCTGGCTGGATGCCAGATGCCCACCAAAGTCACTCTGTCACTCCTCTTGTCACCTGGAAAGCTGAGAGAAAACATGATAAAAGGGTTGAGACAAGGACAGGAAGAGATCGCTCACCAATTACCGTCACGGGCAAAGCAGACTTGTATTGGGGAAATTGATTTAATTTGATACCAATCAAATCAGACTAGAATAAGAAGAAATAAAAACAAATTTTAAAATACCTTCCCCCCACCCTCTCTTCTTCCTGGATTCCACTCATGATTTCTCAGTGGCACAGGGGGAAGGGAACAGGGGCTGTGGTCAGTTCATCTCATGTTGTCTCTGCCTCTCCTTCCTCCTCACAATCTTCCTCTGCTTCATTGTCGGGTCCTTCACACAGGTTGCAGATCTGCATGAACTGCTCCAGTGTGAATCCCTTACATGAAGCACAGTCTTTCAGAAACAAATTGCTTCACCATGTGTCCTGTGGGGTCACAAGTCCTGCCACTAAAACTGCTCCAGCCCGGGCTCCTGCACAGGGTCACAAGTCCTGCCAGGAGCCTGCTTGAGCCTGGGCTTCCCACAGGATCATGGTCTCTTTCAGGCATCTACCTGCTCCAGCATGGAATCATCTGAAGGCTGGAGAGCATGTGCCTGGAGTGACCCCTCCCCCTTCTTCACTGACCTTGGTGTCTGCAACACTGTTTCTCTCACATATTCTCACTCCTCTCTCTGGCTCCGGCTTTGCAGCAATTTGTTTTCCCTTTCCCAAACAGGCCATCCCAGAGACATTACCACTGTCACTGATGGCCTTAGCTTTGGCCAGGAATGGGTCTGTCTTGGCTCTATCTGTCTGGCTTGGATGGTATTGGCTGTATTGTACACAGGGAAAACTTCTGGTCTCTTTTCATGAAAGTCACCCCTGTAGCTGAACTGCTGCCAAAATCTTGGATTGCAAACACTGTATGCAGAGTCGGATCACACTTCTTTGGTGTTACCATAAACTCTACTAGAATGAAATTTCATGATTTACCTAAAGATCACATTTGTACCTTGACATCTGCAGTACATATTGATTAGTTTGCATGTCAAAATCAGAATTTTAGGGTATTTCTACATAGCTGTATAGGTAAATGATCAGTAAGACAATATACCTTCTGAAGTCCAACTACTGAAAAATCACCAAGCCATCACTGTTTTTTACTAAAACAAGTGCTCTCAGTATACCAGAAGTAACCGTTTCATAGAACTCAGAATCTTTCCCATTGAGGGGGACATACTCCCAAAGCACTGCTTCATTCCAGTCATCTCTGTCTGGTAAAACATTTCATTGTTCTCCATTACTGAACAGCAGAACTCGTAGCAGCCATATGGGTGCTCTGATAGCGCAGGATACATTGGCCCCCAGCTGCTGTGACGAGCGAAATGCTCAGCTAGACTAGCTATGAGGGGCTAAGTAATTAAAAATGGCCAACTTCCTTTGGCTTGGTAAATTAAATTAATCTGGGAAGATGGGAAGAAGTTCAGGGCTGCAAATACTTTTTTATCTCAGAATTCATTTTTGCTGTCCACCACATGGGATGATACATCATTCTTTCATCAATATTCAGCAAAATTGGCAGAAAACTCGCAGTCATTTTATCGCCAGAATTACTGATTCATTTTCTGCAAAGTGGCAATCCCAGATGTGTTGTTTACTACAGGAATTGCTTTGGGGAATAATTTTAATAATGGCATGACTTGTGGATAGGGGACTAATATAACTACATAGGCAGAAAAAAATTGTACTCAAAAGTCCCAAACAATTGTGACTAATGAATGGTAAATGTAAACAAAAATGGGTCTGATTCTCTGCTGTTTGGTATGTGGCAATGCGAGCACAAAAGCTCTTTCCAGAGTGGCATGTTTTAAGTTTCCAGAGGTTAGAAACTGCACAAAACCAGAAAGAGCTATGGAATACTGCCCTCTAACATGGAGAACTGGAGAATGCATACTAATTTGAATGAATGGCTATTGCATTTTGACAAAAGAATGTTTGAGGATGAAAAATCTGCTGGTTTTGCACACATCTTCAAAGATATCTCAAAAAAGAGTTTGGGCAAAAAATTAAAAATCTTCAAAATAAGTACTGTATCATTTTTTTCAAACAGATGTTCTATAAAGAGTTTGCAATGAAATCTTACAAAGAACTCAGATGACAATTTGGATATAACACAATCTTTCAAAGAAGTCAAAACCACAACAGAGAAGCCAAATGCCTTTTTTTCCATCAGTGTTCACTGTGGAAAAATCAGGGAGGTTCTTTCACTGGAACTGTTTTTTATTAGAGACCCAGAAGTTGTGCCTGAAATTGGCTGTAAAAGGGGTTATGAAGCAGACCAACAAAATAAGCAGTAACAAATTGGTAGGACTACATGGCATTCACTCAAGTGTTCTAAGATAACTCAAGGATGAAATAGCTAAATTACTAATGGTAGTGTGTAACTTCTCTCTTCAAAACTGCTGTTGCAGCTTAGGACTGGGAAATGATAAATGTGAGGCCAGAGGAGATCCACAGAATTTCTCTCTGTGGCAGGTTGTGGCATAGCTGACAGCTAGGTGACCAACAAGCCTCCCTATCGCTCCTCCTTCTCAAGAGAACAAGGGGATAAAATACAACTAAACACTTGTGGGTTGAGATAAGGGTAGGGCAATCACTCAGCAATTACCTCCATGAGCAAAAAAACTCAGTGAAATTAATTTAATTTATTGCCAATTAAACAGACTAAGATAAAGAGAAGTAGATTTTTGCTCCTCTCACTCCCCGTTGCTGCACAGCATTTTTGCCCTTTCTTTAACAGATTATCACAGAGGCACTGGCAACATCACTGCCGAGCTCAGCTTAGGCCAAAGGTGTGACTGTCATGGCACTGAATGGAACTGACTCTGCCCAGCATGGGAGCAGCTTCTGGTATCTTCTCACAGTAGCCAGAACCTGGGCACACGCACAAATTACAGCTGAATATACAAACAAATAAATAATTAGAAAGAGGAGGCAAAAGTAATCAGCCTTCTCTTGCAAAGCATTGAGATTATCATAGATTTGTGTTGGCAGAACATATTTTTACGCTCATTTGCAGATAACCCGAGAAAAGAAATCAACAGTCAAGTGACAAAGTCTTTCCGAGTATGAAGTCATTCAGTGCTGAGCAGACAGAGCTCAGCTTTGAAAACTTTGATGAAGTTGGGAGGAATGTGAATGACAACGTTAAAAAATGGCAGATGAAATATCATGTTGATAAACGTAAAGTAATCCACATGGAGAAACCAATAAAGGGCACTGAGCTGACCATATCACCCAGAGGAAGACTTTGGTTTTGCGACGGTCAGTTCTAATGCTCAGCGAATGTGAAAAGAAATCAATTGGCAGAAAGTAATAAAGAAATACAGAATGAAACAGAAAATGTCATTATTCCATTGTGTAATTTCATGTCTCTCATATGTTTTAAATGCTATACAACTCTAGTCCCCACACCTCAGAAAGACATAGTAGAATTAAAAAATGTTCAGGAAGGAGTAAAATCTCTGATTAAAAATGTGTAAACATTTACATACAAGTAATGATTTAACAAGGCAGAACCGAACAGGAACCTGTATGGAAGAAATGGGGTGTTGGATTTAATAAACATCCATAAAATCATGAGTGCCATAGACAGTTTAACAGAGATCAATCATTCCTGTATTCGTCCTGTCTATTATCAAATAAAGCTAATGGGAGGTAGGTTCAGAATAAAAGGTGAGCTTTTGGGTTTTTTGTTTTTTTTTTGGTTTTTTTTTTTTCCCCCTCCATGTAATATGTAGTAGAATAATGAAACTCTTTATCAAAGAATGCTGTAGACTGTAAAAATTTGAATAGGTCTGAGGTCTTATTGGAGAGTTCTGTGAAAGAAAAGTTTATTAAGCATTATTAAACAGACAGAGCACATCTGATTCAAGATATTTCCTGAAATGAAAAAAAATTAAACAATAAAAGGCAGTGAAGTCATTCAGGAAATTTCATATATGCTTGCTCCATCCTTCCTTCTGCAGTGTCTATTTCTTCCTGCTGCTAGGAAAAAGACCTTTTGATCTGACTTAATGTCATCAGTCTCATAATCTGTTATTTATTTTTTTTTGACCAGGGTTAGACTTACCTGGATTTGGTCAAGATTCCATTCTTGCAATTAGATCAGTGTAGAGTATAAATTCTGCACAATGCTCCCTGAGGAGGGGAGGTGGAGAGGGAGGTGCTGATCTCCATGGTATCCGGTGACAGGATGTGGGGCAATGGTTTAAAACTGCATCAGGAGACGTTCATATGTGACAATAAGAAACATTTCATTATTGAGAGGGTGGTCAAAAACTGTAACAGGCTTGCTAGGGAGGTGATTGATGCCCCAAGACTCTCAGTGTTTTAGAGGCATTTGGGCAATGCCCTTAAAACATGCTTTAACTATTGGTCAGCCCTGCTCAGAGAGTTGGACTGGATGATCATTGTAGAACCCTCCCATTCTTGGAGAACTATTCCTATCCATTTGATTGTAAACCTAACTGAAGTATTCTCATTTAGAAAAACTGTAAAATAGTTACCATCTATTTAGTTGTCACTTATGTACAAAAACCCTCTAAGCCTAATGCGAGAAACGTTTCAGTGTCACTTTAAAAAGCGACAACACTAATTAATTTCCCACCCATCAAACCCTCACATGATTTTGAGGTCTTACAGAAGTAAATGAAGCACAAAGCAGTGACAGTTGAATAGTGAGTGCACTCCCACTCACTTCTCTTTTGAGGAAAAAGTAAAACTTTTAGACTGTAGTGGCTACATCTCAATTTAACTGAAGTGGTCTTAACAGCTGAGAATGTTAACCAAAGAAGCCATACTTTTCTTCAGCTTCTGGTGCTATATGTAACACCCAAACAGGTTTTCCTAGATTTTTTTATGTGTGTTTTAGAGCTTCGTTTATAGCTTGGAAGAATGGCTGAAGAATTATCTCAGCTTCTGACAGCAATCAAAGCCTAGTAGGTAAAGATAAGCGCGATGAGACGGTTTCTAATAGTAGGTATATTAGGATAAATCTAGACTAGTCACCTTGATTTTTTTCACTATTCTACCTCTAAATCTGCCTCAGCATGTTAATTTTCTTCAGAAAAAGATAAGAAAAAGAAGTGATAAAATCATCTTGCTCTTTCGGCTCTTTTCTCATTAAAACTAGTATCTTCTGTCTCTTCCATTAGAGTCAGACATAATCATACCCAGAAGACCAACGTATCCATTGCTGTTCAGCTGCTGTAGTGTTCTTCACTCTGCGGGAGGTAAGATTACTTTATCAGCAGGAGGTTTTCTGCTAAATCCATTGAAAAGTTTATATTCTTGAGGAATCTTTTGTATAATTATACAGAAGGATCAACAGAGGCAAGTGTCAGCAGAGCCAGCAGCATTATACAGGGTTACAAATAGAAGAACATGGCTTATATTGGAAGAGTTGTCAGTCTCAAGAAGTGCTGAAAGAGTTGAATGTTTTAGTCAAAGAACTGTTATTTATATTTCACAGATTCTCGTGATTTATTTTTAAATTTTTTTTCCTGTTAATTTGTTTAGAGATAAATTATATGCAACTTCGATGCATCTAGGTGACCTACTTGGCCGTCTTTTGATTTGCATTCTATAAATAAAGGATATAAACTTCAATATAAAGAATGTATTTTATTCTATTTTCCAGTCCCATACTTTTCCCCCCAGTGATTCTTATGATGAAAACAAGTCCCATCATCTCTTATGAGCCTCACACATATTCCTTAACTTAGTCTGGTCATTCTTTTCAGAAAGTTGTTCCTTTGTTCTCTGTTAAAAGCAGACACAACCTTGACAAAGTTTCCTAAATAAGCAGAATAGTTGAGATTTTAGCAGATATATCTTGCATTGGTAGGTGGAGATTATTATCAATGTTAGAGAGATTAAGGCAAATCCAACACTGTGTGTCTGTGACCAATGCTCAGGATTGGTCAGTTTAGGGTTTCATACAGATGAATGTTTAAAAAATACTGAAAGTATTGAGTAGAATACTGTTGTTTTGGGCCAGTTTCGGTTTTTTAAGTAGCAGACATAGTGCTAATTTTAAACTATGTCCATTCTTATTAATGTAAGGAAAACAATCTAATTACAGTTTTTGATAGAAACCATATTATAAGTAAATAAATTCTAAATATTCACTAGAAAACAAAGCATGTCTGTCTCTTTACTGAATCTATATTTTTGCTAGGTTTCAGATAGTTTTATTTTTTCAACAAAAAACTTTGTCTAAGAAAAGACACACATCTTTGAAGAAAACAGTCTTAATGAGAAAAGAAGGTGTTAAACCAGGTTTTTCTCAGTCATTATTAGACAAAAGTATTTTCTTATGTTGTGAAGATACAAACATAGCAACGTGAAGAGTTTTCTGAGGAGACTAAACATATTGGGCAACCCCCAAATTTTATTTAAGGCTTAAGTAATACTTTGACCCAAATTCTAAAGAAGCATCCATGGAGATTTCTTAAAAAAAAAAAAAAAATTCAAATGCCACTAATAACCCCCCCCTTTTTATAACATTTTGAATGCTATTTTTTTAAACTGACTTCAATTTTTTGCCATCTTTAAGTTGGTTCATTTAAAGCCCTGGATTCCTACCAAATTAGAATATCTCTCATATTTTCAAAGTGCTTTACAGGACCATGAAATGTCTTTTTTCTATTAAGCATTAACCATAGATATTGAGGAGGGTAGAAAGTAGAGTAAAAAAAAGTAATAAATTTAAAAAACCCTTACTTATAGATTATAGATTATAGATTATAGATTATGTGTTGATTTGAACCAGTTTTGTTCCATTATGATGCGTAACTGAAAGTCTCCATGAAGATTTTAGAGTGAAGTTGGATAATATGAATTCATTAACTGGTACTCTCAAAAGGAACTTCTCAAAATCACTGGCTCTGGAGCATCTCTGAACCTTCCTCTGTATGGATTCAGCCAGGGACCAGGTAAAAAACTTGTAGACTTCTCACTAGGAAGGCTTTTTCTGGTGAGTGAGCTGACCTGCGCCAGTAAGTGCCATAGCCACTGTAAAGAAAGGGAAAACCACACAGGATCTTAAAAGTATGATTACCATTCTTGGGAGCAGTGAACTTTCAGATCTCAACTCCATCAGGGAACATCATCTTCGGGATTTTTATTTAAAAGAAAAATATTCTTTTTCGTCAGTTTAAATTCTCTTTTAAGACAATAGAAACAATATTTATCCTAAGATTTCAACAGTCATGATCTCACTAAATAAGCATTGAAATATTTTTACAAGTATATTTGATATCTGAGTCTCCTTTTAACTATATTATTGCCCAAATATTCACCAAATGAACTAGCTCTAATAAAGAGTTATAATAATTCATCATACATTTGATTAATATTAATGTTATATTGTTTTATTTGATCACCAGTGAGGTAAAAAAATAAAGGAAATTTATTTTCATCAGACTTCTACAAATCATTAAGAGATATTTTATCTTATTACACTTTGTTATTAATGGTCAGATTTTATTTAATTTCACTTTCAACTGGCTGTGGCAATTGTTTTAATCTGATTAAATTGATTTAATCTGACAGGCTTTGGTGGATTACATTGTGATGACTTGATAGAGTTACATATAGAGTGTCAGTAGACCATGAGCAAAGTTTATGGGTGTCAGTGAGAGAAATAACAGATTCCAAGATCTCCATACAAAACACATAAGATGTAGCTTCTTTTTAGTTTCATTTTATTTTTCTCTTCCAATAGTTCATAGTTTTGTTTGGTGGATTTTTTATATTGTTTTTTTTTCCTCATTTTTCTGTTCATCAACTTCTAAATTAAATATAGTCATAATTTTGTAAATATGGGTCTCAACCATAAGGAGAAACAAAACTTATGGACAAAACCAAACAAATGGACAAAGCTAGAGCTCTGGAAACGCTGCAGAAAGGTAATAATTGTGGCTATAAATTTAGGACTTATCCTGGAACCACTCAATATACAGAGCTCAAGTAATCTTTATTACTTTAATTAAACAAAAAGATGGTTGGACTTTGTTATCTGAAATATAACTGAAAACAGAAAATGATTAAATTAATTGTCAATATGAAAGAAACCAGTATGGATGTGGAAGACCAGACTTCAACATCTGATTTCTAATTATGTGGTTTTTTGCTTTTTGTTTTCCGTCTTCTTTACCAAAATTTCTCATTTTACTATGTGTTGCTAATGGCCTATTGAATGCTTAGTCCACAGAGAAACATACTAAGTTAAAATAACAAAGTCAAGAGGAAAACATCTTCAATTTTGTTCTAGGTGTGGCCCTTTGATAGCATTAATTTAATATTCTTCAGTACGCCTTCTAAAAATCTATACTGTGGGGGTTTCAATTGTTTGTTTTGTATACTCAGAGAACTTCAAAAAGTTTTGAAGTACAAAAGATTATTTTTAACATAGGTCTGTTAGTTTGGATATTCACTTTTCACTTTACTTATACAAGCATGAAGTTCTTGAATGCTGGAGTTACTGCCTTTGGTGATGAGCAATATCTGCCACCAGTAACATCCTCTGAACACGGAGAGGTATGAGGGCTGCAAGGCAGAAAAGGTCCTCAAGCTGTTTGGCTACTGACTAATTTCCCTTTAAAATAAGATGATTTAAAGAAGACACAGGATCATACAGTACTTCTTGAATTTTAACAATTAAATCTCAGTGTAGGGAAAGTTCACATAAATAGCGGATTATACTGTATAGTAATGCATGGGAGTTGCCACCTCAGAGGACATGGATGCTGCAAATAGACTTTCTGTATAATTTTTTTTTCACAATAAGTTATGTTGAACTTTCTTTGATCTTAAAGTACCACATGAGCTTTTATTCAGAGAAGTTAATTATTACCTGCTACGCTGCATGGCTTATAATTATGAGATGTTATTTAAAGCTCATTACATGTAGAAAGAAACAGCTCTTCCTTCCTGCATATTTGAAAGAGACTACTAGTTTGTATCTGTTTGATTACAAACTCATCTATACTTTATAAAACCTGCTTCTTCTGACAATTCAGTTAAATTTTTACACTATAATCTAATTACAGAGTATTGCAGAACCTAGATCCAAACATAAAATGTCATTGAGCATTATACGTGTATTCTTGATTGTTTATTTGTTGCCAGAAATTCTTTGTGAAGTTCCAGAGGCATGTGATAAGAGCAATTGCCTCTTTCAAGGTGACTCATGAGGGACTGCTAGGACACAATATTTTGCAGCTTATCATGACACTAACATAAATCTGAAGCCAGAAGATGGTGGTTACTCACCACTCTTGTGAATCTAAGCTGTTTTACCTAGGTGAAAGATGAGGCTAGGTGGGTGATATTAGATATTCTAAGCAGCTATTGTCACCATGTAAATTTGTTTTTAAAAGTATATATACCAAATTCAACCAAATAGGTAATCAGGTAGGTTTTGAATCGTTATTTAAAAAATGAAGAGTTCTCAAACAAACAGAATATAACTTACTGGAAATTTCAATTTTCCTGTGTTATTGTTGAAAGATTTCCTAGTACTATTGTCACAAGTAAAACAACACCATATTATTTGCAGTTTCAGATTATTCAGCTGTTTTTCCATGCATTCATGGTATCCACAGCTTGACTCATCTCTGCAGTTTGTTAAGGACCTTGAAGTTTGATCTCTCTCTTCCTCCCTTCTTTTAAAAGATTAAATTTGTTCTCAAAAAGCAGCTGGTGAATTATCAATGATTTTCATGTGCTTGAAAGTGATTGAATCAACATAATCACATGCTACAAATGAACAGGTGCTGGAAACATGGCTTCAGACACCTCAGAAAAAGATCAGACCAGGCGGAATAAGCTCAGTTGCAAAAGGTAACCTTTTCGGCACTCCATCAGTTTTAAAATACTAGGGCATTCTGAAAATTATTTTATTCAAAGCATGAAGAATTGGTGACCATAAATCAAGTTCTCTGTAAATCTCCCTTCAGCATACAGTATTTACAGAATACTGGTGGTTTTATCCCAGCTTTTCACAGTCCTGAGAAACACTGATGAGAGAAAATTTGGGCCGGTGGAGGGTGGTTTATGAAGGCATTTTTTGAAATATTTTCTGTACCTCTATGCCTTTGTTTTAGAACCTAGCAGTATTATGAGTTTTAAAATAATTTAACCAAGGTGTGCACAGCTGTCATTGGAGGTTCTTATTTCCTCTAATATTTAACGCTGAGGTTACAAGATAACAAACCTTGGTTTCTCCTCTTCCTTGAGAGCAACTTTCAGTGTTCCTCTGCAAATAAGAATTCACTGATTGGAGCAGCAGCTGTCAGAGTATGAGACTGGTAGAAGGTGTTATCATTCCAATACAGACAATGACTGTTAAACTGACCTTTTGTCAGCAATATTAAGATTTTTTCATAATGCATTTACAAAGCAACTAAGACTTAGAGAAAACAGTGAAGGAAAAACGTATTTATCTAAGTCTACGAACAAAGCTGTATCTCTATAAACTTTCTCACTTGAGGCAATGTGACAAATAAGATAAATAAACAGATGCTCCACACAGGCTGTCTGAGATATACTTTAAACCATTGCTGTGTTTATGGTGATTGTTATCCCTAATGCACCAGTAAAAGGACATTTTCAACTGTCCTGATCAGTTTCCATTTCCTAGGCAAGTCAGTTCAAAACTACATTTTTTTTTCATTCTGGCCTCATATAAGGATACTTATCTATGCCTTCATTCCAGTATGTGAAGTCAACTGGTATGTAACAGATATTATCATATACTATTTTTGATTGAACACAGTGGAGATATATATATATATATATAAATGATAAATATATTTAGTTCTATTCCCTCCATTACACCTAACATAAATTCTTATATAGTAAGCTCTGACTTGTGCTGTGATTTCTGTCACCCAAAAATCAAGATCTTGATTTATTTTATTTCTTTCTCTATGCACATTTCCATTTAAATTCCATAGCTGTATATCCTGTCCTAAATCTGGGTTCAAGTGGAGATAAGTCATACATATTCACCACAAAACTATTCTCACTTCCCATAAAGTGCATCTATGTAAAAACCTGGTCCTTCTCTGAAACCTGAGTTTAACAGTGCAGAAATAACACGACCTGACTTAAGTCATAATAACAGTTAAGAAACTCATGTTTCTACATGACCAGGACACTGTTAAGATCCTGTGCCATACACAAAGCAGCACAGTGCCATTGACTTGATGAAGGAACTTGACAACTCAGGTTAGGACATGTACATGACAGGCTGTTTTTCTCTTAAAGATTTCTTTGGACCTCTACCCTGTCTCTCCAACGGATTTTGGTATTGTTTCTGTGCTCAGGATAAATGTACAAAGTGCCAGACACTAAACTTCTTCATCTCAAGAAAGTTTTCTGTCTGCATAAATATTTTCTCAGTCTAGGTCTGAGTAACCTGGAGCAGTATGAGCAACAGCACAGCTGAATTACAGATATTGTCTCAATACTCCGTGTGATGAGATATAGACTCCAAGAAAGTTGTGGGGGTTATAATAGAAGCTTATTTTATTTTTTAGAGTCTGTTATGTTCTGAGTTTTGTCAAAAAGCAGTTTGGTTCAAAGGTATTCTAGACAGGGCTTTGTTTCATGTTTAGGCATAATTGCTTTTAATTTTGAGGCTATTCTGTAAACAGAAAAAATATGAGACTTCCTAAGAACGTTGAAAATGCAAGCCTATTTTCTTCAAGGGAAACCATAATAATGATATTTATTAAATTAAAAAAAAACCAAAAAAACCTGTAATTACTTTGAATAAGAAAAAAAATTTTGTTTTTGCGAAATGTGTCCCTCATCACAACATCTGTAAATCGCATGCTACCGGCAGGATGTTCCAGTCCTTCCAGAACCATGTTTTCCTGCCTGTATACTCACCTCTCTGTAGAGTATGAGGTCCTAGAACAAAAGGGACAGATATCAAACCTGTTTCCTGTGTAATTCCATGCTCTTTCATTATGAGCAGTCTCCAGCAGAACTTCCTTCTTCTTTACCTTGCCCAAAGCGCACATGTAAGTTTATCATAAGAAAGCTTACCTCAACATAGAAGAATATATAAAAATTTGCATGACAAAAAGAGCATGTGTTGTTCAGAAAGAGCTCTTCAGTGCAGCTTTTATTGAATAGATAATTATGAATATGAGTAAAGCACACGATACTTTCCCAGAATACTTTTCAAGGCTACATGAGTTTGTGATGCAGTGTACATACCTCAGCTAGAGTTGATGACTTTTGCTTTCTAGAAATCTTTGATGGATTTTTCTCTCTCAGTATGTCCAGATGTTTCTGGACTTATAAAAACTTTAAGCATTTGTCTTTGGACAAATAATTATTATTTTCTCGTAAGATGTGTGAAGAAGGAATATTTCCTTTATCTCTCCTCTGCCCTCAAGGTTTTTTCTGTCTTGAGGCCCAATACAAAATTTTTCCACTGTGTGGTAAAAATGCACTTAGTCAGAGTTGGTCAGAAAAGCTGAGATTACATTAAAGAAACTAGTTCAAGACAAACAAAATAAAATAAAACAAATTTTTAAAAAACCATAGACATTACGTCTGTGTACTGCATGCTTAATATGTTAATAACTCCTTATATTTCAAGGACAGATAAATGCTGAACAAAAGACTCTTATGATAAGAGAGTCTAGATTAATTTAAATTTCTCAATTTTACTTAACAGATATAATTCAGTACCATATCAGTATACCCCAAATTATTCCCAAACATACTCTGAATCTGAATCAATTCCTTTACAGAAGGATGAAGCCAGGAAAAGCATCAATGTTGTTAAATGGATGGAATCATTGCAGTTGTAGCAATCCACTTCTTTTTCCTTAAAAACCCCACCCACGTACACACTTCTCGCCTTCCCCCTACCTCCCCCAAAAGGCTGAGCACAGAAACAAAAACACAAACAAGGAAACAAAACAAAAATCCAAAACCAACCAAACAAAAGAAATCAAAGCTGGAAGGGGCAACTCCAGTGAGAAGTGAATGAGAGAAGCTGAGCTTTTGTCAACTTTTAGCAGAATGAAAAAGGGTAACAGTGTATCTATCTCCATTTTTGTCTCCTTTCACAGTTCGCAGCTCATCCCATCCTACATCACCTACCCTCTGCTCTTTTTTATATCTGTTTCTATATTTTTCTCGTGAAGAGAAATCTGATTTTTTTTTTTCAAAAGTTTTGGTTTTAATGCCTGGAAACACATAATTTCCAAGAATAACTTATCAATGACAAAAAGGAAATGTTTGGCTGTGTAATAACATCTCCAAAACACCATTTTGTGGAAAATTGGCTTGTAAGACTGATCTCAGTGATTTGGTAGAATTGTCAGTATGGAGGAATTCTGAAGACATGAAAAATCACCAGGAACTGGCAAGAATTTCAGTCACCTTTATTACTTCTTTTCCTATTTTTTCATTATTGATACATGAAGAATAACAGTCCCCCCAAAAAAGGAACATGAGCTATTGCCTCCAAAAGAAGCAGTTCTTAAATTCATCCAGTACTGAATATACTGTTTGTGGCAGTTTTTATAACAGCCTAAGGGAAGTCTTTGGTATGGGCTTCAGCCAGCTGAGACATATTTTACTTTAATATTTATATCATTTATTTTTCTACAGCAGTACACAGTGTGTCACACTTCAAAGATAGCCAGCATACAGGTACAGTCTCCTGAAGATGAGAGCTAGGATAAAAGTTATCCAACACCTCCTCTTTCCATAAATATCTATAGTATATTATTTCCAATATAATGTACATTTTTGATCTTAATTCTTTTCTTATTATTCTCCCAGCTCACCCTTGATTCTTTCTTCAATATTCAATGTCCCTGACAGCTGTTTTCCTAATGGTGGGGCTGTTGGGAGCAGTTAGAAAGAAAGTGGTTTCCCTGGAAACAGAAATGGTGATGTACTATGTAAAAGTTTTTAGAATATTTCCACTTACTTCCAGCCAGCAGTTTTCATATCTTTTCAGAAAATGGAGAGTCTGGCACTTTTTTCTGATCAATAGTACCACTCTTAAAAATGATCAAATACAGTTATTCTGTCTCTCCACCCCACAAGCTATTTATTGCTTCTATTGTTATATTAAGCATAATTTACTTTATATCAACACTTTTTACAGGTATATAAAAGATGTGCTAGCTCATGTTCAAGGAGCACGTTTTCTTAATTCTCAGTAAGACCGCTTCTATTAAACAAAGTATCTGCTTAGACTCGAACAATATAACTGCACTAAAAGGAACTTCTAGAGGTCATAATTTGCATCCTCCATCAGTATTATTTTACTCATTCTTTAATTCTAGTTAATTATAACCACATTTGTTAAAGCTTTGTAGCTATTTGATGAGGGAAAATCAGAAATACATGTTGCTTCACCCTGAACTCTCTAGCCCGGAATCAATAATTATCATGCACATAAACAAGAGTCTTTCTCTCTTTTCTCTGCGTAGTCACCTCATAGCCCTCCTGAGAGAGAAACAGTACATTTCTGGAAGATTCTTGAAACAATTGCCAGCTTAGAATTTGTATTTATAAAGTAGAAATCAGACTTCTGAATTTTGAAAATGTGGTTATTGAATTTTCCTATCGATGTACAATAGGATAAACACAGAACAATGTTCCAGCCTCCCAAGCGACCCATCACATCCATTTAAGAATAAAGATCAAGACCTGAAATCGTCATCTGACCATATTCATCTCCAGACAGATCTTTCAAATCTCTTTCATCAATTTTCTAATCAGGGTTTCAAGCCATTCACTGGCACCTACCAGTGGGGAGGGACTGCTTTGTCAGACATTGTTTCAGTGTGTATGTAAATAATGCAATTTAAATTGCCATAGCAAGGCACAAGTAGTTTTTTGCATTTATATATCCTATCATTGCATGCACCATTGGTTATGTAAAGAAGTACAAGAACAAATAATTGTATTCTGAAAATTACACATTCTGCCTTGTGTATGCTGACACTATGTTTTCATAATTTTTTCTGTAATGTTTGGGTTCAATTATTTATTTTTCTCCTTAACTGTGCATTTTGCTTTTAGATACATTCTTCTTTTTTATTGTAGTTGATGCCTTTTTTATCTCTTTTTCAATTTAAAAGTTTATTTTTGCATCAGTGACTTTTCATTGATTGTGGGGAGCCAAAGGCTGTGGCTTTGTTGTTCTTTTTCAAAGATAAAGAATGCATTTCCAGTTTAGCAGCACAAACAGGCTTCTAAACCCCTGTCATGCTACAGAAAGTTTTTCAGTACGACTTGCATTGCTTTACATTTACAGGAAATTACAGTATTTCCTTCACTTGATTATCCTAAAGCACTTCTCAAGCAGTCATTCATTATTATATGCAAAGTATAAGCTAATTAGTAGTATTTTCTACATCTAAAGATGAAAAATTTTAGGTCAGAGAAACTAAGCAACGTCAGTACCTGAATTGTCTGCCTCAGAGCTGAGAATAACACGACGTGAGCAACAACAAAAGATTTGGTACTCCAGTCACCCACTGAAACCCACATTTTTATGTTTATGAATCCACTTTTCTAGTTAGGGTTGTTGGTTCATTTTTCGTGTTTGTTTAGGTTTTTTCCCTAATAACCAAGACCTGTGTAATCTCATCTATATTACAGTTCTGACTTCACCACTGTCCAAATTATTGACATGGGCAAGGCAAATTGGCAGTGACACATATTTGTATTTCTTTCCAATGTTTGGAAAGTCTAGATAAAATCCATTTTTTTAATTAAATGGAACTTTTTCCAGTCCTTCTAAAACTTTTATTACTTTTTTGAGCAAACCATTTCATTCACCAGTCTTTCTAGCGTACTTAAGAAACACAGTGTACTTCAGAAACACATATTGTCTGTGTGTGTTTTCTGAAGAGATAGAGGCCAATGACATCTTCCAGATTCTGGCATCCTCCATCCTGCTGCCAATGTATCAATTTCACTTTTTTTCTTTGTTTTATTTATTTAGGGTAAAAATGTGTATTAATATCTTTTCAAAGATCACTTTCTTCAAACAGTGTACCAAAACACTCAAACATCGTAGTGGCAAGACACTGTCTCTGTCTCAATACAGAAGGAAAAATTGTGGTTAGTTGCCCCGTATAATTTTTTTTAATCTTGTTCTCAGAAGCATTAGACCTTCCATATAATGCAATAACCTGCAAAATGTATGGACAGTCAGATCACTCCTAGAAGTGTGTGATCAATGTTCCTTTACCAATTGCTATTTTGCCAAGCAGTACCTCCAGGTCATTTAAAATAATTCTAGCAATGAATAAAAAATGCAGAAAATTCCAAATCAACTGTGACAACATTTCTGGGTAGAAAAAGAAGAAATATCTGAAAAATTAGGACCACACTGCTAGAGTACTTATAAACGTCAGCTTTCATGCCTAATATGTTTAAAACTCTGTTGCTGAACTAAATCACAAAATACATCCTGTTTTCAAAACAGTTAGGACTATTTTAATTTTAGAATTTTCTGCATGCAAGAGAACTACCAATTGCTTATCTTTTGGTAAAAGGGTGAGGTAAATAGTAGAAGGTTTTTGTTGTTTGGTTTTGGTTTTTGTTTTTCCAAATACAGAATTGATTATCTTATCATTAGAAATATCATCAAATAAATAATAGCAATTGTTTTTTTCTCAAAATCATATGACTTCTTTTCCTCCAGGAAAAAATAGCTTTAGATAAAATAGCTAGTGTATTTCTGTTATTACTTCTCTTGTTATTAGAATATTTGGGAAGTGTACCTACCCATGCATGACTGCTAGATACAAATAAGGTCATAGAGATTGTCTATGGTGTACTTCACCAGAATTTCTTGGCATTATTTGAAGGATCCCTAAGTCATATACTAAAATTCAATCAGTAATTTTTGTGTAGGCTGTGGGTCTCAGTCAGACTGTTATCTCATAATCTGTCTCAAAACTAATCAGGATAACAGTTGTGAAATAAGAGTGTACTTCTGTTGTCCATTTTAGACTGATTTTGAAAGAGAATTTATTTTGACAGGACATAGTGTTGTTAGCATCATTTAAGATGCTTTGAACCTGTTGCATTTTTTTGGGAATTAGACTTTGAACTGACATTTGCTTTGTCATAGCAAAGACAAAGGATAAGCAAGCAAAAGGTCATATTCTAGACTCAGCTGAGAAAAACAACTTTTCTTCTGGTGCAATCTACTATAAATTTTTTGTGCAATCTACTATGATAACTCAAATTTCACTTTGCAGTGGAAGTTGGAGCCATCTCTTAGACTAAAACCTCCAGAGAAAACTGGTAGGAGCAAGCTTTTTGTTTGCTTGTTTTGTTTTGTTGTTTTGATGTTAAACGAACAAAATTTAAAGCTAGATATATAATGGACAGACAAGTGATCACTGAGCTCGGGGACATACCAATGTTTAGTGAAGACCACTAATAGGAAGAACTGCCAACTCTCTGTTATAGGAAAAGACAACCTGATGGTAAGACTTCATACACTGTTGTTATGAAACTGTCACCAAAATTGAGTCGGGGAACCTGTAGAGTGAAGCATCAAAACAAAGGAGGATGTCTAAGGAGGAATATTTCAATTCTCAGAACAAAAGCGGGGCAAAATAATCAAATGAAAAGATTGACCTGAAGAAAAGGAGTGTTTAATACCTAAACGATTCTTTCTGGATACTAGAAGAACAAAAATTCTCTGTTGTAAGAGCTTTCAGTGCTTTAAATTCTCATATATGCATAATTTCTCCCTTTGCTTTTAGTTTATTAAATCCTCAGAGGTTTATGGCATTTTTCAGCTGTAGCAGGAATTCTTGAAAATGTGTCATTTCTCAAGGAGACATCCTAATGTGATGAAGAGAAAAAACCCCTCAAGTTACAGATTTCAAACTCCTTTGTGTTTTGGACCATGGAGACTATCATTTGCCATCATAAGTTCTGTATTGATCAATGATTATAGGATAACAAATGACTCTCAAAACACAGTAATTCAGCTTTCCTTTGTTTAAACACTGTGGTGTATATGCCTACAGTGTATTTCTCAAGGCAGCCCTGAGGCAGCCTTCAGGGTAAGTTTTCAATACTGCAAGGCTGCACATGTGGCTTCAGAAGGAGTCAGCAATTCACTGAACCTTTTCTGATTGTCACTAGCTTGTTGCCATAGTTTTAGCATGATGCACAGGCCACTGTTTTAATGAAGATATGTGAGATGCACCAAGACCTAGCTAGCAAGACTTCTTTAGAAAAGACTTAATTACAAATGTTTTCAAAATGCTGTTTATGATCTAGCTGGGAGTATCACCTGTTCAGTTTAAACAACAGTAGGCTGCATTTCAGCCCAAAATATACCATTAAATGCTGATATATTACATGAGATTTAAGCAGGCCTTTTGGTAAATCTCCGTATATGAGTACCGAATGAGGGTTAAAAATATTTATTTCTAAGAGAAAGCAAACTGACATACAGCTCTTTTCTCGGCTGATAAATTACTTTCCAGTCAAACCCCAGTTCCTTTTAGCAGGTCAGTTGCTTTTCTGCTATAGGCTTCATGATAAGCAGTTTGTTTGGATTGCTTGCTTATGCTTATGTTGGGTCTCTGGCAATCCTTGTCACAGAGTATTAATTCCTCTGCATGTCTGCATGAATGAAATATGCTAAATTATAAAATAGCACAGAAACAGTAATGAGTGATTAGCAAATTGTACTAATTTTCCTTTAAAGAGATATTTCTGCAAGAATGACCGAAATCTTCAGAACCAGAAAACATCTACTGAATGTTTTGGCCAAGTTTCAACTAATTAGTCACAACCAGTAACATAGCCACAGCAATTTAGTTTTTAGTTGAGAGAAGAAATTCATTACTTATTTTCTCTCTCTTTATTTTTACTTCCTTTTTTTCTGAAGTCACCTTTAATGCTCGTTTCATTTAAAAACTAAAACAGGGAAAAATTGAGGTTAAATATTTACAATTTAATAATCATCAAGCAGGTATACCTTGGTTTTGTTCCTAATATTGGAACAGCTTTTATGGATTAGAGAATTCTCGAGCTGATTAGAAAGCTTCAACTGACAGTGATCATGTGTAGCCGAATGAGGCATTAAAGAATGATTCAAAGAAAATTGTGTCTCTAAAGGCTGTTACCTCTCTGTAATAGACTAAATTAAATGACACAGTGAGTTCTCATATACTTCCGCATTATTCAAGGCTACACATTTTTTTTAATTTATTCAAGGAAGGAAGATTTTCTGCTTTTTTAAAAGTTAAAAAGGGAACTACGTTTACTGCCCATCCTGTTGGAAATGTAGGGAAGAAACTTCTAAATGGAATGACCAATGGCTGCAGTACAGTACACAGTGAAATTCACTATTATGATAATAACATTTTTAAGATTCCTTTGAGGAAGAGGATGAGCAATAAAACCATTTAAACCACTTTTGTCGTCTTGCTGGACTAATAAGTAATTCTAAAACATCTCTTGCTAAGATGTGAGTGGCATCTTCTCAGGTCTTCTAGCTCAATACAAAGATACATCAATATACCAAAAAACAGGTTTCAGTCAGCATGAAGAGGAACATGAATCCAAATCTGACTTTTCATATGCTTTGTAATTATCACCCAGTAAAATCTTGCAAGACAGCACTTTATTTTCTTTAGCAATACCTTTCACAATACTAATCTTTCATGCATGTGTGAGTGTGCTCACTGCAATTATAGAGGCCGAGGCTTCACATATTTATATCTGCCTTTCACTCTTGCTCCCTAATGATTTAACATAAAGTACTGAAACTGAAAGCTGCAACTCTTGCGACAGATCCTTAGGGTCTGTGGTCAATACTGCCAGAATAGGTAAAAAAGGTAAATAACACTATGAATACAACAATACCTGTACATCTTCCAAGCAAATGGTTGTAAGGCTGAGAATGCAGGAAGCTCAGCTGTTGTAGGTGCAGAGTTGAACTGATGTCCTTCAGAATGCAAGTGATTAGTACTTTGCTAATGAGACAAGACATAGGATGCCTCAGTTCTTCAAGACACACCTATATTAGTGTAAAAATAGGAATATGTAGATTAAGAAACGTTCAGGTATGGCATCAAAAGATACATATGTTACTGATAATGACTAGTATTGGAGTATATGCAGTAAATGATTGAAGTAAAGAACTTAGAATACATGCAGGATGCCTGTAATGAAACTGATCACCACACACTGAGGAGTTAATGATCCAGTGAACCATTAGCCTGAGCAGGTGATGCCTATTGTGATGGGTTTAAAACTTGGTTTGATGGGCATGTTGTTAAACCAATGATAACGCCTCTGAGATGTGCATATTTAAAGATACTCAGGTGCAGGAGTTTTGCTCTTTACTTCCTGCTTCCTTGCGGGGAGGAGGGAGGCCTCTGGGCTCCGTCCCAGAGCGGGACCGGGCCGCCGGGAGGAAAAAAACACCCCTCCTGAGCAACAGCAGGCAGCTGAGAGTCATCTGAAGCCACCATGGCCCATGCGGAGCCGGTGGGCCCTCACTGCAGCCGGCCCAGCTCATGCTGAATCAGAGAGAACACCATGCAGCCGGCAAACGAAGAACGTGGCAAGTATTTTCCTGATGCAGAACCCAGATAAGATCATTTTCTCAACTACAGCTTTACAGATACCAACTTCCTTCCAAGTTAGAAAAGAAAGAAAGTGAGATCATGTGAGGAAGCCAACATGGCGGCAACACCAAGGTCAGTGGGGGAAGGGAAGGAGAGGAGGCGCTGTTTCCCAGTGCCAGAGCTGAAATTCATCATGCAAGCCGTGGCAAAGACTGTAACATTACAAACTGTTTTCTCTGTAATTCATTAAAGTGCATGGGGGGATGTAGAAATTCATGTGCAGCCTGTGAAAAGGTGTCCCAGTTTGAGAAGTTGCCCCAAGACAAAGTGCCAGAGCTTACAGATGGTGTGAGAGGCTCCTNGTCTAAAACCCTATGACTGGTTTTCCCCATGAATGGCGGTGTGGGAAAACTGCAAAAAATTCATTGGAGAGATATTTTTTCACTGCAACAGATTTGGGTGGGGCTGTTGCTTATGAAGATTCAGAACCACACTGGAGAAGTTCATAGAGAGCTATCTTCTGTGAGGAGAGTCTCATGGCACATTAGAAGGAACTCTTTTCCTTAAATATAAAGAAAGGCTCTTAAGAAATGAATACACTGACCAAACCTCATGTTTTGTTTCCCTTGTGCGAGTTGGTGGGGTGGAAGGAGGGAGGTACTGGGAATAAGGAGTTGTTCTGGAAGTTTGCTTCAATTTCCTATTCTTTCTTTTTACCTTTTATTCTGATAGTAATAAATCCTCTTCATACTGCTAAGTCTGAGCCTGTTTTGCCTTGGAGTTCTCCCTTTTTCCTCAATAATCCTTATTTCACCTCACAAAAGTGAATTTTTAATTTCCCCTTCTCTGCTTGCCTATTGCAGAGGTAAGTAAGTGAATGTTGGTGCTTGGTGCATAACCAGCCTCAACCCGCTACACCTGTGCTGCTCTATGCTAAGCGTATGTCACTGTGCCATCACAACTGGGCTGGGCTGGGCTGGGCTGTGTGTATCCCCTGGCTGCAGGAGAACCTCAGCAGTGCTGTGCTGCGTGTATCCCTGAGCTGCAGGAGAACCTCAGCAGTGCTGTGCTGCGTGTATTCTGTGGCTGCAGGAGAACCGTAGCCCACCCAGGGGTAACACAGGAGCCTGTAGGCAGCTCCCACTCAGTACAGGCAACTACACTAACTGTATGATCTTGCCTTTATGTAAAAGTGTCACCACAACCTCTCACATGATCATCTTTTCTGTTTCACAGTAGAAGCTGTGTTTTCTTTTAAGAAAATCTTGTAAGAGCTCAAAAGACCAAGATGGGGTAACTTTTTCATGGCTGAGATCTGCACAGTGCTCAACATCTTGATTAAAGGCCTGTTCAGCATCCCAGAATTTAGGCTTTCCAGCTGTCCTGGTTTGAGACAAATTTTCAGAGGAAAATGCTCTGGGAGGAATGTCCCCTCCACAGAAGGCAGGTTACAACCACCCCTCCCCCACCAAGTTCAGGAAAAAATTCCTTGAAGGAAAGTGAAAGAAGAAAAAACTATTTATTTTACAAACACACAGGAAAAGAATAATGCTAAATAATAAAACCTCTCGCTGTGGAGAGAAAACCTGGGAAGATTTGAGAGTCCTTTCCGTGGGTGTGGTCTCTCTCTCCCCTCTTCGGAGCTGGGTCAGCTTGGGCGCCTCCCAGTGAGGTTCTGATGTTCTGGTGTTCTGAACAGTCCGGAAGAGAAGAAGAAAAAATCCAAAGTCCCAGGGAAACAAAGGAGTCTAACTCTCTGTCTGTCTCCACCGAGAAAAAGGAGTCAAGAGCCAGGGAAAGCAGGGAAGGTGCTTTCCTCTGCTCTGCAGCAGCAGGAACGCAGGGGAGTGAATGTCCTTGGAGCAAAACCTGTTTTTGAAAAGTTCGTCTGGCCTTTTTTTTTCCTTTCTCTTGCACCCAAGAAAGGCAGAGGAATCATGTCTGGGCATAGAGCAGGCGATAGGGGATACACATCATAAAGTCACTCCAAGACACCAGCATCTGAAGAGATTAATTCTATATTATCCTCTCTTTCCTTATAACTTGAACTATAGCTGATAACTGTGTTAATTATTAGTGTTGACAAAGTTAAGAAATGGCATTATAAACAATACTTTATGGAATACAAGTTCCTTTCTTACAGAAATCATAACAAACCAGGACCTTCCGGTCAGAATAAGTCCTCATAGATGAAAACAAGCACTAGGAAATTAAATATACATTTTAGACATATATATAGAGAGCAACGTCTTGGATTTTGGAGAGCTGAATAAAAAACTTAAGTGATTTTTTTTTCTGAGTCTGTGATGAAGATAGTTGGATGAGTTCCTATCTGATGGAAGAAATAAAATGAGCAGTCAATTTTGACTGGCCTACAGGCAAAGTGCAACTTGCCAAAATGGGAATCATAAAAATCCAGATCCCATGAAAAAATAAGTCCATTTACTTAATCATATAAGAATGCAAGGGTTGCAAATATAGATAATCATGAACAAAGGGATTTTATATTGTATTAAAAAATGAATAGGTATAAACAAATTATATATGATGTGGGGATGTACTGCTAGAGTGTGGAAAACAAAGAGAAGCAAGCAGGAGCTCTGTGAAGCATTGTGATTGTTCTTTTCTGAATTTTTATTTCAAATTCAAAATCATTATGTAAATAGCATTGCATTTCATACCTTTTAATTTCATCGGCATTCAGAAGATCATAGCTGTACTTCAAAGGAGTAAAATGTATATATCAACAAACATTAGTTCTCACTCAAAATATGATTACGTTAATTAAAACCAAGCAGTTCCTGAAACCAAGAAGTTAGCAGGATTTGCAGAACAGTTTGGATGTATAATGGGTATGAGGAGTGTCCTTGGGTCTTTAAAATAGGAAATTAGAGCAATGGAATGGGAGAAGGGGAAGAGACACACAAAGAAAAGAAAATTATTACCTTGCATAATAATTTAAACCAAATTGTTGAGATCCTTACTGATAATTCTCAAGATGATTGGCCAGGAAAGATCCCTAGGCAATAAATTATGGGAAGATAATGTTAATTTCAGCACGGAGTAAGTGAAAAATACAGTCTTATTATCTATGATCAAACTACATGTCATAAAAAATTAAATTGGCAGCATAAAACTGGAAAGAGAATTAGAGCAATCACAATTAAATATATGTCAGTAGCAGAATATTTCAGTATGTGTTTTGTGGGCAAATGCATATATCCAGCATGTAATCCCAAACTCATTATGGTAATGAAAACTGTCATCAGAAACATAGAAGAATCACAGGCTAGATGAGAACTGGATTCCAACAAGCCAAAAGGAAATCACTTTTGGGAAAGAAATTGAGGCAGAGGATGATTCTGTCAGATAAAGAGCAGTGTTGATGAAGGACTTGGAGCACCTTGAACCAGCATTTAATCAGGATCATTTTTTTCCTTCTTTCTGTTCTGTAACTTCAAGAAATTCACTCAGCCTGTTCTGGTTTGGAGAAGAAATATTCTGTGCAGACACAGCTTTCTTGTAGTTAACTCCAATTTGGTGTGAGTTTCTTCTTCTATTCTTAGCATACATATATTGCCGTAATACACCAAAGACCTTAACTGAAGAAATAGCTTGAAATAAGGCTAAGAAGCTTTCAGCTGTCTAAACATAGACATCTAGAGCTCTTTTAGATTCTGTTGAATATCTTGCCAGTGCTGCAGTTGCAGCTTCAGATGGCACAGGTCTTCCATGAAGACTGTTTTGCATCTGCCAGCAGACATCACATGATAGCCTAGACCATTCTGAAGTGGCACATCTGTGTCCAGACAAGTCAACTCCTTCCTGTTTGATTTGTATGCCTAGAAAATTCCTGAGTGGACAAAGCAGTTGTGAAAATCAGACTTTTTTTTTTTAAATTATTTATAAAGAACATGAGTATTTTGTTACTAATAAATCATTTTTTTGAGAACTGCTGAAATCACTAATATAAGTATGAAACCACAAAAAAATGATGAGGTGGGGTAACTTGTTCCATTCTTGGTTTTGTTATGATGCTGAACCTGCAGTATCTTCAAACAATCTGCTTCCCCACTTACTATTAAAAAGTGAAAAATTATTCAGTGTTCAGCAAAGATTATTGAGACACTAAACGCAAAGTCAAATCAACTGTGGAAAGAATTCATACATATATAATGAGGTTAAAATCCTCAAGTGCTGTGGCCTAACAAATTTATTTTATTTCTTGATGATAGAAAACATATAGAACCCTTGTGCTTGTCAGAGAGAAAGCAAAGTAGAGAAACTGCTTAAGTGACAGGAAAACAAGGAAAGTGAAAAGCCAAGTGAAGGAGCGAAGGAAAGGTGAGCTCACACAATATTACTCTGGTTTTTTCTCAGAGGACACTAGCTAGTTCTTGCATAGCAGGGGAAGGATACTGGATGAGGGGAACAAGGATGACTTGAAGGAGAGAAAGTATTGAAATAAAAGCTAGGGCTAAAACCACAGGAATTCAATGGAGGAAATTAAGTGGGTCATGCATATTCTAGGATATATTTCTGAGGACTAGAGACAGAAGGCTTAGTGATGTGGCCAAGTGGGTGACAAATAACAAAAGATACAGATAGATTTAGAAGAATAAAAGCCAAGAGAGTTGGTCATCTGTAATAGATGGTAGAGCTTTCTGATTTGATTGCTGACAGTTTGCTTTATGGAACTAGTCCACTCTGATGGGAGTGGGACGTCACTTCTTTCCCAGAAGATGTGAATGGTCAGCTCTGGGAAAGTTCAGAAGCAACCAGGAGGAGGGGCAACAAGGAGGGACTCTGCTACATAGGTGAAGAGACTGAAGCATTTGGGGTATATTGATGTATTATTTTTTAAAAGACAGCCAAAGAAAACAGTTTTTCTGCAAGATTCTAGACAAACTGAAGTCCCATCATACCATATCATATGAGGAAAGAGAAAAGACTTCAAGAACAACGATGAAAAGACTGAGCAGACACATAATTAATGCATATAGATTAGAAGTCCACTGAGAGAGCTGACAGACCAGCATTTGATTTTGAAGGAAGATGAAGGAAAAAGCAGAGCCAGCTTGGCGCTGCAGTGGTTCTGCACTGATTAAGTACTTAGTGAAGGGTTAAGTGCTTAAAGCTTCCTAAGAACTTCACTCTGGGTTAAGTGCACTCAGCATGTGGCTCAGGGAGCATTAAAGAGCAAAAAATCCAGTTATTGAGGCTATGGCAGGTTGCACTCTGCAAACTTGTTAATATACTGCACAAAGCATGAATTTTTTTAATGAAATAAGCAAAAATAAGTAGGTTTGTTTATTTATTAAATTTGTTCCTTGTATCTTTCTGCATTTATAATCTGAAATTTGGCAGTGAAATAGAGTATTATTATTTATCTATGAAGATATGAAGACTAAAATTGAAAATTTGTGGCCAGGAAATATTTTGTTTCCCAAACTCTTCTGAGTAGCCAAAAGTACAGCTACAGGAAGCATTTTTGCATCATCATATTTGAATCCTTTACGTATTTTCATAGATATGTCAAAACTCTGGATATTTGTTAAAATAGTCTCTATTTTAGTTTGCCTACTCCACGAAGATTTTTTCATTGCCATGTGTCCATTGAATACGTATATTTCATTGCAGCCACACTCCCACACTGGAATACGTCAAATGCCTTTGATAAAAAATGTCCATCTTTTTATTTAATATGAAAGCCCAATGTCATATTTGTTTCATATTTATCAATGCTCTTTAAATGCAATAACCTTGCCATAATACCCCTTGTGCTTTGATTACTACTCATTGGCAGAACTTAGCAATTACCCTTGAGGTGAAATCTCTCAATTTGACTGATTAATCAGATTTTGAAAAAAAAAATCAGATGACCATGATCAGAAAAAAAAAAAAAGAAGATGTTGCCTACTGCAAGGCATTTATAGATACTTTTATAATTTGGTTGGTATGTAAAGCTGTATTGGGTTTACATGACAAGGGGTTTTTTGGGGTGGGCTGCAGCAGTGACCTCTGTGAGAAGAGGTCATGGGCTGCGTCCATGACAGACACTGCCAGTTCCAAAATGGACACGCTGCTGCACAAATCTGAGCCCATCAGCCAAGCTGGTGGTGCCTCTGTGAAAACATATTTAAAAAACAGTAAAAACCACAGCACAGTCCAAACATAGTCCTGAAAAGGATTGAGAAAAATGTAAGATAAACAGCCCTGCAGACAACAAGGTCAGTGAAGAAGGAGGGGAAGGAGGTGGTCCAGGTGCTGGAGCAGAGATTCCCCTACAGCTAATGGAGAAGACACTGGTGAGAAGCTGTCCACCCCCACCCCATGGAGGACCAAGGTGGAGAAGATATCCCCACTGCAGCCTGTGGAGGACCCCCCACTGGAGCAGGTGGACATTCCCTGAAGGAAGCTGCAGCCCTTGCTTGAGCCCACACAGGACCATATTTTCTGGCAGAAACTGTGGCTCATGCAGAGAAGCCAGCAAAGGAACGGGTTTTCTGGTGGGAACTGCAGTGTGTGAGGGACCGTGATGGAGAAATCCGTTCCTAAAGGAATTAACACAGAAAGGATCCATGCTGGAGTAGTTCTAGAATAACTACAGCCCATGGGAATGACCACATCGGAGTAGTTTGTGAAGGACTAAACCTTGAATGAGTGAATCTATGCTGGATCAGGGGAAAGTGTGAGAA
Source organism: Mohoua ochrocephala (assembly GCA_013398855.1). Taxonomy (NCBI): domain Eukaryota; kingdom Metazoa; phylum Chordata; class Aves; order Passeriformes; family Acanthizidae; genus Mohoua; species Mohoua ochrocephala. The sequence goes on from VZTA01003744.1 coordinate 56,179, forward strand.
GGGAGTGGCAGAGGTGAAGTGTCACAAATTGACTGCAGCCCCCATTCACTACACTCCTGCACTGCTCAGATGAAAGAGGAAAGGAATCAAGAGCGAAGCTGAGCCAAGGAATGAGGGAGGGTTGGAGATTAGGTGTTTTTAGTTCTGTCTTTGTTTCTCATAATCTTACACTATTTTTAGTGGGAAGTACATTAAATTAATTTCCCCAAGTCATTCTGGTTTTAATTTTTGTTATCATTTCTGGTAATTGGTAAAAAACTCTTTGTCTTTATCTCAATCTAAAAGCTTTTTAATCTTATTTTCTCCCCCTGTCCTGTGTAGGAGGGGAGTGAGAGAGCGCCTTGGTTGTCATCTGGGAGCCACCCAAGGATAGCCCACTGCACTAGCTCTTTATGCTTTAATGAAAAAAATAAAAAAGAAGCCAAATAGACAACTGATTATTAACAATATAATCAGAGTAATTTCTTCATGGCAAATCAGTCAGAAAAATGCTAATTACATAATCTTTGGTAGTCTTGTGTTATTTTTTTAATAATTAAAATGAAGTACGAATCAAACATTGATCCTAATAGTAGCCACAAGGCATACCTGCCTTTTTCTTGACTGACAAGACAATGTTCTTGTGAATGTTTTGTTCACTTCATTAAGGCTTCTTATAAATTATTTCAGATGCCCAGAGTCTTAATGACACAAGAGAAACAGTATTTAATTAACATATACATGGTAATTTTATTTCAGAGACACATAGGGTAATTTTTTGTTATTCTGTATGTCCTACCAATAATCTGAATAATATAGACACAATTTTTTACTTACTATTTTATTATTTTCTATTATGTTCCATGTGCGAGAGCAGAGACATTTACCAGAAACACTAAGGTGTAGTTAGTGTAACGTTTAAAAAAATAGCATGAAAGAATTAATTCTACTCACACAGAGTGTAAGTTCATAGGTAGAGTCATATCAGTGTTACTAACTATTTGATTAGATTCTTGAGCCAGCAAACAAAATGCCTGTAAAGGAGTTTGTCTTAAATTCTTCCTCTTGCATTGATGCCTTAGGTTTTACCTTTAATATTTTTTCAAATCCTGCACTGCCTGGTGTGTAACTCTGAAGTTTCTTGTGGCCTGTGAGCTGCTGTTCTCTCATGCTGGTTAGGCATAACCAACCTCTGCACGCTTCCACTCCAAGGACACCAGGCCCAAAATGTGTAAACTAAAAGCCTCTAAAAAGGGGCAAACTTGGGGTAATCACATCACGAAACTAAGGTTATAATTGGAGAATTAACCCTGATGTGCAAATGAACCAAACTTATAAAAGTGTGAAGAACCCGTGACCCAGCGTCCATCTTGGGTGCAGCCTTTGGACTGCCCAGGGTGCACCTTTGAAGACCCTTCAAATAAATACCTTCTTTTATTCTCTTAATTCTTGTCTAGTCTCTGTGTTTTAGGTGGCCACTCAAGGCATCAGCATGAGCCCAGGAACCTTCACAAAAAGGAGATATGTGCAGTTATGTAGAGTGTGGTAATTAATCTGAACTAACATCAAGTCAGTTTGGGGGTTGAGTTAGCAAAAACTGTTTGACAGATGTCTTTCCCACATCATTCTTAATCAAGCTTCCAAGGAAGTCTTGCAGCATACAGGTGTTGAGTCCAAAACACATTTAGACAGGAGAGGATTAAAAACGGAAGCTCCTGGCTCTTCAGGAAATATTGTACACAGCAGGTACACAATTATATGGAATATAGGTGACTTTATACTCGGCAATCTAAAGCAAACCAGGTTTGATCAGAACATGACAAGAACTTGGAGCCCCAGGCAAAAGGAAATCTGTTCACTGAATGTCCAAAACAGAATCACAAATTCCCTTGAATGATATAGGAACAAATTCAGGGGGTCTCTCACACTACAAGTGCATATAGTAAAAATTGCATTACTCACCTTTTAATGTGCTACTTAATAAGATGTCAAGACAATAGAAAAGAGTCAGAATTAATTTCTAACATTAGATTTTCTTTTTCACCATTAATAAAGAAGTGATCATATTTTCTTCAGTTTTCTAGAATCTCATGTTAGAAGTCAGATATAAATCACTTTCTCACTTCACTGTGAGAAAATTTCTGTTGGAAAGACTTTATTCTTGTAAAGTTTTCTGTGATCTCAAAAACATTTATTTGTCTTGCTTCCATCATACTACTCTTTTTTTATGAAATTCTTCTGATGATTCGGTGTGAGTACCTTATAGTTATTAACATTTTATTATCTTAATTTTCTTAATTTCCTTTATTTCTCAGCCCAGTCTTCTAGTTCCTCCATCTTATTAATTCTCCTATTTAAACTCTCTTCAATTTGTCCACATCCTTCCAGAAGTTTAGGTATGTCTGTTTACAGAAAATTCAGAATTAACATCTTACCATTACAATGCATTGTCATGTTTCACCTTCAAGCCCCATTGGAATACCATCTTTAATTTTCCATCACTTTAATCTCAGGCTTGACTTAGCACTGCTAGCTCCCTTGTTTCTCCCCTCTTCTAAACATAGAATTTACAAATCCCTTTTCCAGATGTTTATAGTTTTGCCTTATTCCACTCACGTGATAAATTTTATACTTTAACTATTGTTTCCGTAAACTTAGTGTTTATTCTTTCCTCCAGATCAGTAAGAAAGCTGTGCTATTACACTGATAAAATATTTGACTTTTTAGACAAAAGACATGCAGTAGATCCACTTTATCAAGGATTCAGTGAAGTGGTTGATATGGTTCATTCAGGTGACACAGTTCAACAGCAGGCAATGGAGTTTAATAAAAAGAATAATAGAACAGATAAAGAAACAGCTAAACAAAAAACAAGTATTTCTTAAGGGAGATCTCTGATGTCTGTTCTTGGCACCAATCTTATTTAATATTTTCATTAACAGTCTTGGAAGAAAATACAGAAAAGATATTGTGAGATTTTCAGATAACCACACACAAATGCTGCACAGTGAAACATTTGAATATCATAAAGGGACAACTGGATGGTATTCAGGGCAAAATTAATAGAAAAGCTATGAAATTTAATAGTTGAACATGCAAAGTGATGCAGTTAGGGACTTAAAGATCTATTTTTGATTTGTTATAAATGGGATTAATTGACTTTAAAATAATAAAGTAAGGAAAGGCAGTGGATGTAGTTTTTCTGGATTTTAATAATTCTTTTGGTATGGAAGCTCATAGCATTCTTCTGGAAAAGTGCAACTGTGGCATGAGCGGCTTCCTGTTGTTCTGGGTGGAGAACTGGCTGAAAGGCAGGGCTCAAAGTGTTGTAGTGAATGGGGCTACATGTGGCTCATGAATGGTCACTAGAGGTGCTCCTCAGGGTTCAATTCTAGGGCCAGGTTTTCTCAACGTATTTATTGATGTTCTGGATGCAAGAGGTGATTCACCATTATCAATTTTGCTGATGATACCAAAATGGGAGGTGCTGCTGATTCCTTTGAAGGATGGGAGGCCTTGCAGAGGGCTCTAAGTAGATTGGAACGTTGGGCTATGATAAAATTTAACAAGTCAAAATGCTGGATTCTTCAGCTGGGACAGAGTAACACTGGACATAAGTATAAACTGGGAGAGCAGTGGTCGGAGAGCAGCCCTGCAGAAAGGGATCTGAGGGTGCTGGTCGGCAGCAGCTCAATACAAGTCAACGATGTGCCCTGGCACTCCCATTCTGGAGTGCATCAAACACAGTCATAACCAGCCAGTAAAGAGAGGTGTTTACCCTGCTATATTTAATACTGGATTGGGCTCACCTTGAATCCTCTCTGTGTTTCTGAATCCCACAATTTAGGAAGGGTTTGAAGGTACTTGAATTAGTCCAGAAAAGGGCAACAAAGATGGTGAAAGTGCTGGTGAAAGGCTGGAAAGGGATTAGTCTCCTAAGAGGAGCGTCAAGGACTTTGGAAGAAGAGGAGACTGAGGGGTGAACTTGTTGCTCTCTGCAGGTTTCTGAGAAGGGGAAATGGAGAAGCAGGTTCTGATTTCTTCTTCCTGGTATTCAGTGATAGGACAGGTGGGAATGTTCAAAGCTGAATCAGAAAAGGTTTAGGCTGGATATTAGGAAGCATTTCTTTACTGAGAGGAACTGAGAATTTCTTTACACTGGAACAGGCTTCCTAGAGAGGTGGTTGATGCCCAAAGCCTGTCAGTGTTAAAGGTCATTAAGGACACTTTAACTTTTGGTCAGTCCTGAAGTGGTCAGGCAGTTGGACTAGATTATCATTGCAGGTCTCTTCCAACAGAACTATTCTATTCTAGTCTAGTCTAGTCTAGTCTAGTCTAGTCTAGTCCTGTCTAGTCCTGTCTAGTCTAGTCTAGTCTAGTCTAATCTATTCTAGTCTATTCTAGTCTATTCTCTAGTCTAGTCTAGTCTAGTCTAGTCTAGTCTAGTCTATTGACAGAGAGATCCATGAGCCACCACTGTGATGCTACTGGCTGAAGAATTAGTATGGCTGTGGATAGCCGGAATCTGCGAGCATTTTTGCAAATGTACTTTTGAAGTTTTTGGAAGCATTCATATAACCCACTTTAAACTAACAAATGTTGACACTTCTCACACATGAATCATCAGGGAACTCTCTGTAGTTGGTAGAAAATAATACACATTCCCTGAGTATACTTTATCTCACTTAATGAGTGCCAATTCAATTTAATATTGAAAAAAAATTAGCATGGGGGTTTTATTTACTGAGAAATACTCAATTAAAACAAAATCAGATATAAACAGGTTCATTAAAACAGACTTTTTTAAAATTCTTTAAAATGGAAGAATTTTAAAGGACTATATTTTATATTTATGTGTAGATATTTTGACATTTCTAAAGAATCTGAAGATACTCTGCATTTTGCAGTTCTTTGGAATAGTAGTGTTATTGTATAATATTGGAACTGAAGACTGTTTATTAGCTTATATCTGAAAAGCAGTAACGCAGCAATCTTCCGGGATGTCCTAAAACACATAACCATATTGTGGGTATATACATATGCCTGATGGATGCTTGTAGAGATGGAACCAGGCTCTTTTCAGTGGCGTTCAGTGACAGTACTAGAGACAATAAGTATAGCCAAAACCACAGGATGGTCCACTTGAACACCAGGAAACCCTTCTTCACTGTAAGGGTGACTGAACACTGGAATAGCCTTCCTAGGAAGGTTGAGGAGTCTCCATCCCTGGATTTATTCAGACATCATCTGGACATCGTCCTGAGCAAGTTGTTCTACGTGGCTCTGCTTGGGGAGTTGGATGGGGTCCTTTCCAACCTCAACCACTCTGTGGTTCTGTGTTTCTTAACTTTGGCCTAAGACTGTCAAGACACATATTGGATAAATAGTGAGGTGAGTGGGAAATTAGCTGACTGGTTGCACTCAGAATGTGGTGATCGCTGGTTTTAACTCAACCTGGCAAACTGTTGCAATGATTCTTCCCAGTGATTAACACAGGGCCCCATCCTGTTCAACATCTTCACAAATGATCTGGATGATGTGACTGAAAACCCCACTGCCTCATTTGCCGATGACACCAGGCTGAGCGATGTGTTCAAAATGTCACTTGTATTGAGCCATCTTACAAAGAGACCTGCACAGGCTGAAAGAGTGGGCTAGCAAGAGCAGTATGAAGTGTAATAAAGATGATTGTAGAGTCCTGCACTTGGGATTGAACAATCACATAGTCCAGAACAGGCTGGGATCTGTTGTGGCTGGAAATAGCCCTGCTGAAAGGAATGTGGGGTTCATGGTAGAAAACAACAAAAGTCAGTAGGATGTCACTGCAGTAATAAAGGCGAATCCCACCCTGAGCTGCATCTTCAGGGGAATTACCAACACAAGTAGAGATGCGATCATCCCACTCTATTCAGTGTTTGTCAGGTCTAACCCCAAATGTCGTGTCCAGTTCTGGTCCCCACAATTCCAAAAAGATGTAGACAGACAGCAGCAGGTCCAAGGTAGGGCCATAATTATGATCAAAGGCCTGAATAACCTGCCCTAATAGGAATGACTGAAGGAGTTAGCTCTTTTCTCTTGGGGAAGAGAAGACCTCGATGGACCTCCTCACAGTATTCAAATACTTAAAAGGTGCCTACAAAGAGAATAGAAGCTCTCTCTTTACAAGGAGCTACATGGAGAAGGATACAAGTTGCAGCAGGAGAGGTTTTATCTTGATATAAGAAAGAAATTTTACACAGTGAGAGCAATCATTCACTAGACCAACCTCCCCAGAGATGTGGTGGAATCCCCATCACTGGAGGTTTTTAAAATGCAACTGAACGTGGTGCTAGATAATCTCATCTGGGTTTCCTCTACCATGAAAGGTTGGAACAGATGATCTTTTGAGCTCCCTTCCTACCTGGGCTGTGCTAGGACTCTATGAGTCCTAATCTTTTATTCATGAATAATGATTGAATCTTATTCATACTGCATACTTCAACATCAGTTTTCTTGTGTAGAGAGTGAATATAAATTCACTGAAATAAACGAAAATACTCAATCGATTCTGCAAACTTTAAGGGTTCTCTACTGTAAATCAGACATTTAGGGTTTTTTCTGTTTGATATATATTCACAGCCTAAATTTGAGATGTCTAGATTAATCCAGCCTTTAAGAACTCAGTGCGACAAAGGCAATATCTCTAGTATTTGATTCATCAGACTATCTGTAGACAGCTTTCATAGAGTGAGAAGAGATGTTCTCTTTGAGGTTTCTATTCTTGTTTCTTAATTTGAATTGCTTCAGAGTAAGCCTACATGTTGAACATTTAGAACGCAAAAGAGTTGTTAAATATGCACCCTGGCTTGGATCACTTTGAAGAATTATGACTGACTTTGCTGACAACAATGGACAATACTGCAAAATAGGCTTTATAATGGAAAGCCTTGGACACTGAAGGATGCAAGAATGAAGTACATTATCACGTCAGCTTAAAGAATTATTTATACTGACTGCACATTTTCTTTCTGTAACTACAAAATCTAAATTTTACTTTATGCAGTCTCCTGCTTGGTCTCTTTGCCTCTCTGTATCTTGCTTCCCTAGCCTTTTCATTTATTGTGTCCCAGCCTGACTCCAGCAGTTATTTAGAGTCAGAAAAAAATCAATTTCTCAATTTACTTACATCCACCTCACAAGTTGTGTCCTGTCACCCAAGTGTTTAAACCAGGAAGTCTGCTCACCGAAGAGAAATATTTTTTACTTTCTGTCTGATTCAGTCTGAACAGTATCTCCATTAAAATGACAAATTAATGCATACCCAGTTTGGAGGGTGTATCAGCTTCATTGTTGCTGGTTTAGCCTACCAGCTGCTTTATGCAGTTAACTTTTTATACAGTCACAAAATTATGTATTTAATTCATCAACTTATTTATTTGTGTATAACTCTTGTTCATTTGCATGAGGTATTTCATATTATTTAATCATCTTTGGCATCTTCTTAACAAAGAATCAGAGAATGGCCTGGGTTGGGAGGCACCTTAAATGTCATCTAGTTTCAAATCCCTTGCCATGGGCAGGGGCATCTTCCACTAGACCAGGTTGCTCAGAGCTCCATCCAACCAAGCCTTGAACAGGGATGGGGCATCCACAGCTTCTCTGGGTAACCTATTCCAGTGCCTCACCACTCTCACAGAAAAGAATTTTTTCCTAATATCTAATCTAAACCTAACCTTTTTCAGTTTGAAGCCATTCTCTCTTGTCCTGTCACTTCACGTTCATGCGCAAAGTTCCCCTCCATCTTTCTTGTAGGTCCCCTTCTGGTACTGGAAGGTCACAATTAGGTCACTCTGAAGCTGCCTTTTTTCCAGGCTGAACAGTCCCAATTCATTTAGCCTTTCCTCATAGGAGAGGTTCTTCTTCCCTCTAGTCATCTTGCTGACCCTCCTCTGAACCTGGTCCAAGAAGTCAATGTCCTTCCTGTGCTGGAGACCCCACAGCTGAATGCAGCGCTCCAAGAGGGGTCTCACCAGAGCTTCTTTTGTATGACATGTCTGCGCTTTTATTTAACTTATGCAACCCATTGTAATCTTGGTCAAATAGAGTAGAGGGGAAAAACCAACAGCTCTGTCACTTCAAATGCTTTGTTATGCTCTTATAGACATAAATCAAAACCAATACCGAAGTTCAATAAATGATAACTCATGCAAAAAGAAAATACAATTCATCACTAACCTTTTCTGTGATAAAAGGATATTTGTCATGGATACGAGATTTCTCAATAAATGCTAAGGTTGTATGAAATTAGGGGTTTACTCCCTCTTTGTTAACAGAAAGGGGCTAAAAAACTGGGGGAAATAAAGACTCTATAAATGAAAATGTCAGCTTCTTGACCATGGTATTATAAAAAAGGACTTGCATGTAAAAAATATTTACGGTTTCCCTGATAAGTGTGTGCAGGTTAAGGTGACTTTGACTTAACGGTGGGAACAGTTATGCCATTTGGATTTGCCTCATGGTAAAGCCACAGGGAAAGATGTGATTTTACAGTGACTTGGTCAACTATCTTTTCTGCAATTTGCTACTCTACAGTGACATATAACACTGGAATCGCATGAAGAAAAAGGGAATATTTGCAAGGAGAGAAAATTCTGCAGTTTCGTCACCAACAAAGAGGAAAGTTCAGGGGAGACAATATGAAATAAAAGATCACCATATTGCAGTGCAGAGTGGACACAGTCCAAATGTGATCTTTACTGATGCAAAATGTGGTTGTTGTCTCAAAACAGAGCTCCCTGATAAACTCAAAGCATGTTTGAACAAAACAAAGTTTCTGGAAATTTTTTTTACACTTTTTGTATAACAGGCCACTAAATTATTAAGTGGCCAATAATTGTATAGATTTTAAAATTATGTAAGAATTCTAGTATGGTCATTTTCTTTCTCATTTACTGGGGTGGGGCCACATATATTTTTTCCAACAAGCTATTCTAAATTCACTGTAGAAAGGGGAGAAACAGAAAAAAGAGAAGCACAGAAGTTAAAAAGAAAGAGAAGGACAGATAAGTGAACCTTCTAATCAAATACATAATTAACAGTATGAAAAATTTCTAAATTATTAGAAAATGGTTGCCTTCAAAATTTGTAAATTTTCAGTTTACACAATTTTAATACATTTTAATGATTTTGTAAAGAAAATGTTATTTTTTCATTGCAGGAATATATGTGGAAGATTTAAATATTCTAAATCATAAATATAACATCTTGAAGAGATGTCAACAAAACTTTCTGCTTTCCACATTCTTTATACTTTTAAATCTCACAGACTGAGGATTTAAATCTTATTTTATAGATTGAGGAAGAATAGTGTCAGTTTTAGTTCAGGTTTTGTAAAGAAACAGTGAGATCTAGCAGTGATTTGCTTTCTTTAGTTTATTCTAGCAATTTAAGACCACTGTCTCAGATATGTTATTCTACATGGTTATTCATACAGTTGGTTGAAAGATGGTATCCTACAAAGTGACAGAATTGCTTGCAAGATTTTCCTGCTACTACTGTTAGCATTTTTTAATCTAATTTTGATTGTGGAATACAATCAATTTACTTTGCATAAAAAGTGACCTAAACTGGTTTTAGTTGTATAAAGTTTGTTAAGACTTTAAAGAAAGGCAAATATAATTTTTATGGCCAAATATGGCTGATTTGGAGTAGTTTGATTTCATGAATATAACTGTGAATATGACACTAACAGTTGCAAAATATTGTGAAAGACGAAATTTCACAGCCATCAAGGGTGAACTTACAAGGCACAGTTCCCAACAATTATCTTGCCATTCAAATCAGTGAGATTGCAGCAGAGTGATAGATTTATTCTGTCACCTATATGAGGATCAGATGGTCACAAGTGGATTTAACTTTTGAGAGAAGAGTGATGGAATAACGTGTAAGCATTGAAGTCATTGCCTTTATAGACGCTAAAAGCTGTACTTTTTCAATAGAGCACATATTTTGCCATTACACTTTCTCTCAAAATATCTCTTTCCAACTTTTAAAAAAGAAAAGAGAATCAACTGTAATAGCACATGGAAAAATGTGCCATGTTAACACCTTAAAATATAAGTCACTGTTTGAGATCAGTTTTAAATCCTAGGTATTACTTTCCTATTTGGAGGGAGAAATTACTTTGAATTTTTTTTCCATTTTAAGATTGTCAGTCTAAATGTTGCATGCTGCTTTCTCTGTAACTTTTTAAAGTGTTTCTCCTCCATATTTTAACACAAAATTCTTGCAGGTAGCACAGAGGTATGAACCAAATGAAAATGGATTTTGATTGTGAATATTCAGATCTTAACACAAACCCTTCCAGGAAAAGTTCTGAATCCCTTCAGCTAGCTTTTATGAGTGATTTTTTTATTACTTGCTCATGATTTCATTTTTTTTAATTATTATTTTTGAGTTCTCATGATTTTTTTTATAAATTTCTCATAAATTTCCTTCCATTATATTTATAACAATTTTATAAAAGTAGGGTATGATAACTCTTACTTATAGAACAAGTTATGAAAATACTTCAGGCAAAGATTATGGTCTTTTGTTTTTCTCTCCTGGAATACAATAAAAGATAGTGCTTGCAGGCTCGTGAGTAGCATTTCAGCATTCACGGAATCATAGAATGGTTTACGTTGGAAGGGACCTTAAAGATCATCTAGTTCCAACTCCTTTGCCATGGGCAGGGACACTTTCCATGAGACCAGGTTGTTCAGAGCTCCAATCTAACCTGTCTTGAACACCTCCAGGGATGATCCCTGGACGACCTGTTCCAGTGCCATACCATCCTCATATTAAAGAATTTTTTCCTAATATCTAATCTAAACCTACCCTCTTTCAGTTTGAAGTCATTCCCCCTTTTCCTATAACCACATGCCCCTGAAGAAAGTCTGTCTTTCTTGTAGGCTCCCTTCTGGTACTGGGAGGCCTCACTTAGGTCACCCTGAAGCCGCTTTTTTCCCAGGCCGAACAATCCCAATTCTCTTAGCTTTTCCTTGTAGGAGAGGTTCTCCATCCCTCTAAACATCTTGCTGACCCTTGTCTGGACTCACTCCAAAAAGCTGATGTTTTTCCTGTGCTGGGGATCCAAAAACTGAATGCAGCACTCAAGGTGGAGTCTCACCAGAGCAGAGTAGAGGCGCAAAATCACCTCTTAAAGCCTTAAAACAAGGGTAATTGCTTACCACTCACCATAGGAGGTAAAACAGGCTCATCTTGGAAAGAGTAATTTAACTTTTTGTCAATTAAAAGTAGAATAGGATGATGACAAACAAAGAAAAAACTAAAAATACCTGTCCTCTCCCTTCCTCTTCTTTCTAGGTTTAACTTAATTCATAGCTTTTTTGCTTCTTCCCACTCCAAGTAGCACAGGGGGGATGGGGGTTGCAGTCAGTTTATAACACTCCACCTCTGTCATTCATTCCTCATCGCAGTTTTCCCATGCTCTGGCGTGAGTTTCTTCCCATGAGATACATGGAAGGAAATTCTACAAACATCTCCAACATGAGTCCTTCCCGTGAGCTGCAGTTCTTGAAGAATGTGTCCTATCCATGGGGCGCAGTCCTTCAAGAATGGACTGGTCCAGCATGGGTCCGTCACAGGCCACAATTTCTGCCAGGAACCTGCTCCAGCATGGATGCTCCATGGGTTGTAGCTTCCTTCAAGAAGGTCCTTGACAGACAGCAGTATGGATATCTCGACTATATTCTTCCACGAACTACAGGGAAACAACATGCTTCACCATTCTCCATTGGCTGGAGATGAACCTCAGATCCAGCACCTGGAGCACCTCCCTCCCTCCTTCCTCACTTATCTAGGAGTCTGCAGCATTGTTTCGCTCACATTTTTGTCACTCCTCTGTCACAGGTCCTGTATAGCATTTTTTACTCTTTCTTAAATATGTTTTCACAGAGGTTGCACCAGCCCGGGTGGTGGGCTCAGCTGTGCCCTGCAGTGGGTCCCTTTGAACTGCCTGGAACCACCTGTGTCCAGCACGGGACAGCCCACGCACGACCTCTTATCACAGAGGCCACCCCTGCAGCATCCCTGTTACCAAAACTTTGCCAAGGAAATCAAATGCATCTGGACATGTCTAGAGAGAAATTTATGCCATTCCAGGATGACTCTCAGGGATATTTCTAAAATGTGTCTCAGGGCAAAATTGAACATAGAAGAATAATTTAGAGAAGTTTTACTCAATGGATCAGATGATGTCATCTCGTATCTGAATGAATCTCAGGAGTGTTTGATCCTCATGAAACTGATAGCTCCATGGATAATTTGAACAGCACACTCAAAAGTAATCTTAAAGTGATTGGGTTTTGGCTAAACTTGATTAGGGAATGCATTTTAATTTTTTCATGCTCTTCCAAAAACCCAAATTTTTCACTTTGACTTGACTTACTTATTTTTCCTAAATATAAAATACAAAATAAAACTCAAGGAGCTTTCATCCCCAGTGGTGTAGAGTAACAATTAAAAAATGCTTTCAGAATTCTTTATAAAGCAAACTCACCAACTTCATACTTCCACAGAGTTATGGTTTAAAGAAAGTTTTCTAATTTGTTTCGTCTTTGGAAACTACGAAGTGACTGATGGCATTGCAGCACTTTGGTAAGCAGCATATTAGTCACAATGAAAGATCACTATCACAAATAGTACATTGCTAAAGCAGGGAATTACAGCAGAAACTTTCATACATACCTGATAAAAAAGAGAAAACTTTCTCCACCTTTATTTTTTGCCCAGTTTATTTTAAATTTCAAGTTTTTGAACAATTGATGGATGAGTCTTTATAAGCGTTCTCCTGGATTTTGCTCAAAAGTTCAAACCAGTCTAGGAACCAGGACAGACGTTTGATGAAACCTTATGACCTTGAAAATAAAAAAGAATATTTTCTTGAAGTTTCATAAAAGGTGTCAGGCTCTATCAAACATTACAACTAGTGTAAGGTTTAAAGATACGTGTAAAGGTTTTATTATACATTGTTTAGAAAAAAAAATGCATCTAGAAAAACAGAAGAATCAAGACATTACCTTATATAATAGCAAGTTCAAGATTTTTAGGGGAATGTTGCCTTTTGGAAGAGCTTCTGTTAAAACTGTTTTCAAATGCTGAGAGAAGCATTTATTCAACTACAAGGAAACTGGCCTTTAAAAAGGACTTGGAGATTAGGTTCCAAACGTTATTTGCTGCCAAATGCACTGTTAAACTTACTGAAGGATATTTATGAGCAGCACTGCATTTCTGGTTTTACAGCATGTTTGTATGTTGTAAACTTTGAGAATAAAATCTTCAGTTTACTTATGGAAAGCAGTGCCTGAGTAAATGACATACAGAGGTCAGAGTGTATCCTAAAAATTAATATAATTATTTCGGTAAAACAAGCTTATTATGTTCTTATCATCTCAAAGTATGTAGGAAAGAGAATGTTAATTCAAAACTTTGATCTTTCTCTTTCTCTTCCCTTTTCAATCAGACCAAAAAGTGGAAAATAAAAAATTACTTAGAGAATTTTTTTAAGTTTCTCACAGTAATATCATCCTTGCAATTTTTGAATAATTCTACTGTTACAATTTTGTTTTCCTTTTATGTTAACATAATGGCATTTTTATTTGGGGGAAAAAAAATTCAGAACACATTTTGTGATGAGTCACTGGGACCACAAGACATCTTGTCACTTGTAAATCAGAATGTGATGGCATAATATTAAATCAATCGTAATATATTAAAAAAACAAACCCAAGATTCAAAAAACAAAAAATCTCCTGCCATGTTTCCTTATGACATCTGTCCACGCTCATAAGATGTTTTATAATTTAATGCTCTTTGTGTTGCAGTCTCAGTTTTTATTCACAACTACTTTTCAAGGTCCGTGTCAGAGCCTGTGACAGGTAATCCTTCATAGAAATACCCAAAGACTTCACATGAACTCAAGTGATATATTGAAGGAAATGTTTCAAAATTACTAACTTTTACACTTTCAATTTTTTTTTTTTCAGTAAAACAGTAAATTCTTTAATCCTGAAAAATTTTTAGTTCACTTTTTTCTTAACAAGACAGGAAGGCCTCGGTGACTACTGCTCTGTTGATTCAGCATCCTATCTTCTAAAGGCATCCTTTTATACATCTCCTTTCACAAATGTTGCTTTATCAATTCTCTGCTTTTTCTACTAATATATATCAATTTTACAGCCAAGGTATGAATACTAGTACCTGAAATGTCATTGACTTGGTAAAATGTCTCTTACAACTGGCTTTCTTAGAAATATTTTGAAAAACTTAGATTGTCCTTTTACTTCTCTTCCTACAGAAAACTTGAGCATTATTTCTGTTATCTTTTAATTTATATTTTCAAAAATTTCTAGTGTATTTTGTAATCAAGTAGTCCATTGACAGATACAGAGATTTGGATGAAATGGGAGCTGATTAATCATTCTTTATAAATATGTAACAATTTAGAGTATTTTTATTTACCCCAGTGAAAGACAAGGCATCCTAATAATACTTTCTTTGTATTTTAACCTTTAAAAGGCGGACTTTAATAAACGTAAGTGGGATTCCAAAAAATCTTGGCATTCCAAATTCCCTTCTTCTGCTATCAAAATAACCACGTTAAACAGATATGTACAGTTATTTCTCCTACTCTAATGAAAAATAACAAATGCAGTCATAAGGAGTTAAATTTATGCTGTGCAAACTGAGCTCATCAGCAAACCAAAGATATTGGTGATGTGTCATCCTACACTCAGCTTTACTTCAGATGGAAAGAACTTGCTGTAGAAGATGATCACAAAAGAAAAACAATGCAATAAAATACACAATTGCCTTCCATGAAAATAAATGAGATCATTGTTTCAACCGATACTGATGTATTATAAGTTGATGAAGTAGACAAAACCTAAAACAAAAACAAATATTAATAAAGAATTCATACATCCTCTTAATGTACTTTTTGATTCTGGTGCCACATAAAAATATTTTGCTACAGAACTTGACAATCACATATGAAAAATAAATGTAATGTATTGTATTCAGGAGTCTAAAACCAGCATACACTATGACCTTGAAACTCTGAAACTGAAAATGACCAAAAAAGGTTAAGTGTTACTTGGAAATATTTGTTCCACCAGTTAAAAACAGTTGCAGTAGAAAGGATGATCTAGATGAACATACAGCATTTCACCAGCTCTGATTGTCATCTACTTACTCAGCTTCATCCCGTTTCTGTTTGGGTTCCTATGCCTTCTGGAACAGTACAATCTCTGTATATATTTGCTCAGGAGACATCGGTTCAGGAGGTACTTTTTTAATTTCCCGAGAGAGAATAATTAATAAGAACATTGTTTACCTACAATAAAATACAGCATAGTTGGCACAAAATAATGCATCATGTTTGAGAAGTATTTTTAAGTCTTTATTCCGCTGTTATAGAAAGGATAAGATTAAATGACACAAATTGGCTCTGATTAACTGATTACGAAGTTACAAATATGAGAGTCTCCCTGCTGAACTTTAATTCTTAATTATTTGAAGATATCCAGAGATATCCGTGCTTTTCCTTCTCTATAATAGCTTATTTTCTTTTTAATGTATTAGATACATTTCTTTACCTGTGTTTCAGAATGGCTTGACATTGCACCACTTTGATTTTTTAAATAATGAGACACACTAGCAATATGCTTTATAAATCACTTTGCACACATGCACATGCACACACTTCATGTGACCTGGGAAGGAGCAATGCTTTTGTTTAAACTCTTCCTGCTGGCTGTTGTGTGTCACACAGGTGCTAAACAAGGCCATATTGCTTTATCAGTCTCCTTTTGTTGATGGCCAATACACAGCTGAAAAAAGTGTATGTTTTCTTTTACACTGACATGTTGACTGGGAACTAGCCTACCACATGCTCTGATAACATGAAACAGCTTGAATATTGCTCATTCGACAGAATTTCTCAAAACACTGCAAAAAATAAATCATCAAACAGCATTTTGGGCTCCATTTAGGAAAAAAAAATCCTTTTCTTTCAATATGCAAAGTGATACTCACAGGTTATTTTCAAAATTAACTCTATTTTCTTTTCTCAGATTTCCAGTTCATTTTAAAAGCCAGCCACCAGTGATAGAAATAGAGGAAAATTGCAGCCATTAAGTGCAGACAGGAAATGTGTGCACCAGCTTTAGGTCAATGTGAAAATTAAATCCAAACCGCTACAAATTAGGTCTGGGTTTTAATGTTAATTGTTCACATACCCTCAATACAAATTGTTCACATTAATGTACTGCATTAGCCAAGCCTGTCACTTTCACAATTATTATTTTGGTTGCTACTGTTGTTGTTTTGTAAATGCCATCTCATATTGTGTCCATTGTGGGAATTTAGGTAAGCTGCTTTAGTTGTAAGAAAGTTCTGAGCATAACATTTAAGGCTGCTGCTGCAGTTTCATGGATCATTAACAATTTGCTAATATTGTTTTAGCTTGCAAATTAGTGCAGCTTAGTGACTAAGGAAAGGTTCCATAGCTGTCATCAATCAGACTAAAATTCTTCATGCATGAGATGAAAAACGATTTTTAGCCTTTGAGGCTCAGACAGCAATTACTGTAACAAAAAAAAAGTTAAAAAAAAAAAAAGTGGGGGGTTAGATGGAGGAGTGAAGGAGAGAAAGCAAGCTATAGAAAATGCTGATAGCAATTCTATTAAATTTATTTCTTGTTGCATTAGAAAAGAACTAACACATACTGTGTAACCATTCTTTAGCTTCCTGCTATATTAATGAAGTGACAAATTTTAGAGGGAAAAAGAGAACCTTTCCTAGGAAATGACAAGAGATTAGTGAATAGAGAATCGCAGAAAGTCCCAGAATCGTTAAGGTTGGAAAAGACTTCCTAGATCATCGAGTCCAACCTTTGCCCAATTATCACCTTCTCAACTCGACCATGGCATTAAGTGCCATGTCCACTCATTTCTTAAACACCTCCATGGATGGTGACTCCACCACCTCTCTGGGCAGCCTATTCCAATGCTTAACCACCCTTTCAAATTCTTCCTGATATCCAACATAAACCTCACCTGACACAGTTTGAGGCTATGACCTCTTGTCTTGCCAACAGTTGCCTGGAAGAAGAGACCAACCCCCACCTGGCTACAACCTCCTTTACGGGAATTGCACAGGGTGATAAGGTCTCCCCGAGCCTCCTTTTCTTCAGGCTAAACACCTCCAGCTCCCTCAGCCACTCCTCATCAGACTTGTGTTCCAGACCCTTCACAAGCTTCTGGCCATGCTCCAGCACCTCCTGAACACAGGATTTGAGGTGCGGCCTCACCAATGCCGAGAACAGGAGGACAATGACTTAGTTGGTCCTGCCGGCCACACTATGGCTGTACAGGACAGCATTGGCCTTCTTGGCCACCTGGGCACACACTGACTCATGCTCTGCTGCTGTTGACCAGCACCTCCACAGACTTCTGCTGGGCTGCTTTCCAGCCACTCTTCCCCAAGCCTGCAGTGCTGCATGGGGTTGTTGTGACAGAAGTGGAGATTTTTGTTTGTCTTTAACCAAGCTTTCTCATTCAAATTTCTTTTCTCTCATCCATCATCTTCATGCACACTCTCTTTTCCTATTGCCTTTTCTGCACACCTCTTTGCAACCTTTTCCTGTCTCATACTTTCCAAAACCTTCTGTCAAATCTTCCCCTTTCCCATCGCTCTCCTCTGTCACTTCTGCTGCCTGTCTCGCTCTCGTTGTAGCTCTACAGTCTTCTCTTTCAAATACTTCACTTCTTTATGGAAGCTAATAAACGTCATATTTCAATGTACAAACTGTATTAATTAGAGAAAGTACAATAAAAACTGTCAATGTTATCATTGTCATAACACCCTTTGTCTTCAAACTATATATTTCTCTTTATATCAGGGGTTGTACAGGTTGTTCTCACTTGTCTATCAGAAATGCATGCAGGAAAGGGCGTGTGCCTGTACAGCAGCCATTGCAGCTCTCACCTGTGTTTAGCTTAACACCCTGGTGTCTCCAGAAGGCAGGCGGGACATCAATCTGAGATCGCATCACTGTAGTGCCATCATATTTCCTAAACTTCTGTCAAGGCCATTGGAAAGAAACACCAAAATTTTCAAATTTATCAAAACGCTTCTTGGGATTAGAATCTATGTTTTCTATGTTTAGGGAGAGATGGAACATAAGTGCCAGATATATCTATCCATAAGACTCCATAAACAATGCATAACTCAGTATTAGCATTCAAGATCATGCACAAGTATGGAAACATAACATACTGAGACAACTCTATTTTATCACTGTGCCACAAGGTAGACTCTTAAGACAATAAATATTTTCTAAAAAAAATAGAGATTATTGGGAGAAAAAAATAAGACGGTATTAAAATATTCTTTTTAAAAATTTCTTTTTGAGACTATATTTGCAAGAAATCTCACTTTTTTTTCCTGCTTTCTAGAATATTTTAGTTGTCTGCTTTCCAAGTGCCTCAGATCAGTTATCTTTCTGAGGCACAGAAACCATAACATTTATGTTACGAACCAAAACCCAAACACACTCTTTTTTTTGGACAGCTGCAAAATTTTTACAATCAATACTGTAAGAAACCAGGAGCAAAGAAATGGACAAATTAGTTTTGTAAGCAAGAAAAAAAAGTTTTTCTAATTTATTAAATAGAAATTATTTTCTGAGCTTTGCTTTAAAATAAAAATTAATTTAATAAGGTATTAATTACATTTATCAGAGAAATTTGATTAACCATTATTATAAGAAGGCTTTTAATAAGTGTAATTTTTAAAACATGTGTATCTTAAAATGGCAAAAATAAGTTCTGATTTCAAATTCAGCTTAACTTAATGCAAAATAAGTGATCTAAGTTAGTAGTGACACCAAAGTGCATAGTTATCTGTGTTAGTTCTATGTTGAATAATGCTGGAGTTAGAATCTTACACTTGGCTAAGTTTTGTGCAAAAGACTACTCCCAACAGACTTGATGGTACACAATCACAGCTATCTTGTCACGTCCAGTTGCAAAACTTAATAGATCTTCACCTTTGCACCAGAAGTGTGCAGCATCAATAAATTTTGTGAGCCTGTTAAATAAAATAAGGGTCACGATTTCAAGGTTTTTTAAAGTTTCTCTGAGTGATGAATTTTAAACTTAGGAACCATTAAAAAAAAAAAAATTAAAATGCTGCCCCTTACTGAACCAGGGAGGAACAATATATAAAATAACATTTCTAAGAAGATTTTAACTGGGTTTTGAAATTGTCATTTTGAAGATAACTATATGCAAAACAGCAGGTGATTGCATTTTAACACTTCACCTTGATTGCTGTAAAAATTACAGTATAAACAAGAATCTTAATTTTTCACAAAGTTTAGTTAATCATGTTTTCCATTTCAGAAGATCTCAAAGTGTACATAGATAACATATATTTTCTTGGTATGTTAAGAGTTAAGCACACTTCTGGAACTATAAGCCATGTATATATTTCTAATTAGGAAATTCATGATAATATTCAACAGAGCAGTTATTAAAGTAAGATTTATTTTATACCCCTACTGTATCTGAACAACATAATGTAATCCATCAATCAAAAAAGTAATAATTTATTGCTGTTTCTTTTCATTTATAAGTATATTTTTTATCAGCTTGACAAAATGAGTTATGAGTCCTATTTTTCAGCCTTCACTTTCCTTTAAAAGTTAATTTAGAAACATCAGATACTTAAAATTAAAAATAAAAAAATATTAATGACTTAAATAGAAGAAGAAGGAGAAAGAAAACATTTCTCTTTAAACATTTTTGAGAGTGTCTTTTACTTATTGTATTTACTACTGCAATAAATCTGATGTTCTGTTTTACCTAACAAGAACGCGTTAACTTGTTCTGGTAAAATAATTTAATTTACAGTCAACTCATATTTCTGCATTAATTTGCAGTCAAGCCATATTTATGCATTTAGTACAAGGAAAATAAAAGAGAAAAAAGAGAAACATGAAGTTATTAAAATATATTACAAATTTCCCACTTAACATTTCAGAAAATGATTAATCAAATATTTCATTCAATAGGTGTTGATGAAAATATCTAAAATTGTAATCAGTAAAGGTGCTTTGTCTTTGAGTTGTAGAATATGTCTTTCTCTATTGTCAAGCTTAGAGTATTTAATTATTTATTCCTTTTTATGTACTTGTTTAATTATAAATATTCCATTCATGTCTAAATTATTACACAACTCAAATTTCCAGCACAGCAGCCAGGATGATCACTGATGAATTAATAACTAAAAAAACTCCCTCACTTGCAACAAGTTAAGTTTTCACCATGGCACACAGAATAGAAACTGAATAGAAAACAATAATATTTTAATAAATTATCTCCTTACAGGTAAGCAATTGTATTGCCTATTAACCATAAATTTCACTATTTTAACACAGGATATACTTGGCCTATATTCTACCAAAAGCCATGAAAATCTCATTAAAGATCATAAACAAATAAAAATCACAACCAAGCAAAATAAACTCAAAAATGCAACTGTCATCTGTTTCTTTTTCCAAGAATGCTCATGCACATTTTGGCAACAATCACAATCAGTACAATGCTATTCTAAAAATTCAATATAAATGTCATTATTTAATAAATAGTCTCACAATACCTATCTTACAATACCCAATAACACATTGCAAATGAACATAGCTCAAACTATGCTGAAAACACTGCTGTAGGCAGAATAACAACAAGGCATTAACACCTTTCAGCACTCAGAATTTTTTAAGGTTTTTAATAACATGCCATAAAAAAGAAAGAAGGAAAAATCCCCCAAACCTAAAATACATCAATGGAGAACATGATTGTATTTAATCGTCGCTAACTATTTATTTTAAACATTTTTATAAAAGTAACTGACAGACAATCCATCTCTCATCAGCAGTTTAACTGCACTAAAGCTCTGTTCAGAATGTGTTTTCAAAAATCGATAAACTACATCTAAAAGCAAACTAAGAGATGAAGAACAGGTTCATTCATTGCTTCCTATACAGGAAGAAAGAGGATTCAAATTATTATCATTAAAAATATCTTTCTATGGTCATTCCGAAGCTGAAAAGAAATTACATGTTCCAGATACTTGCTCTGCATTTCCATCTTCAAATAAATTTTGTGGCATGTAGAAGAGTTTTGTGGGAAGATAATAAGCCTCAAGAGCTAAAAGATACAGTATAGTAAAAAATATAGCATTATTCTTTTCCTCATAAGAGGACTGAACATGGATCACATCTTGAAAAGAGTCTTAAGAAGACTATTAGTGACCTGGGACAGTGATCTGTTGCTTACAAACATGGAATATCTATGTATGAATCTACCCACACATATATATAGACACACACATAAATGTGTATGTATTTGTGTATGTGTGTATATCAGTACACATGAGATATACATATGTTGGCATACTTGAGACTAATGTGAGGAGAGTGCTAAGTCTGAAAAATCAGACAATTTAAAACTAAAATTATTAAATTAATTAATTAACCCTTTGTACTAATGTTTAACTAACCCAGAGAATACATTACAGAGCTGATACATGGCTAGCACTGATATGTATGGTCATGGAAGGTACTTGGTTGCCACTACATTCATACCATTACGGTAAGTACATATTTTTAAGGAAATGAATATTTTTATATTCTGATTGTAAATGAATATTAACTATATCCAGATTTATACAATCCTAATTAAGAGGTGTCAGAGGCTTCTGCACAGGCAACAAATTGAGAGACAAATGAACACCTATTTTACACAATGTTGTTCCTTTTTCTCAGAAAAGTAAAACAAAGACTTTCTTATTTCACTACAAGAGGAATCGGATACAGTAGATATGAAAACTTACATACTTATTTGAGTCAACTTTTATTTCTAATCTTAATAAATTTACCATTCAAATGATACAAATCTCTGGCCATTTGTTGCAGAACACCATGAAAATTGTTCATGGTGTATATTCCCAGGATACGGAAACTTTGTCAAAATAATACAACAAAAGAATGAAAATAACAGCCCAAAAGTCACAGAAATCAGAGGAAGTATAAATGAAAGAAGCAAAAAAACCCCAGGCAAACAAACCATAGCTGCAAATATTACTGCCTGGTATAATACACTGGTGGAAATGTGATGTCTCTAAAGGCCAAGACACTGGGAGGTTTGTGTGTGATCTGAATTCCACAGAACTACATCAAGTTCAACAAAAGAGGATTCCTATCAGGCAGGTCTAGATGAATATTCCTGCTCTTTAGGTTCAACACTAAAGGTTAGATTTGCTTCATCTTCCTGATCTATGTAAATAAGTTAAATTTACTTCATTTTCAGCCTACATTTCTGTAGCAATTCAAAAGTCAAAGAAAATCAAGTTTAACTAATGACTTAACTTTTGGATGAACATTTAGGTCAGCAAAAATGTATGCTATGCTAAAGTTACATGTAGCTCTTAATTATTTCAAGTAATTTGTTTGCTACTACAAATTATGGTGTTGGTTGTTTTATTTTTAACATTTAACCGGACACACACATTTTAAGACATCATATTCTTCACCAAAAAAAACCCTAAACCAAAAGCAAACACTTCTCTCCCTGCTACACCCTGAAAAAAACCCAAAACAATTAAAACCTTCAAAAAAGATAAGATAAAAGGCAAAAGAAGGCATCAGAAAGAGGAAATAAGCTGTGAGATCTTTGCTAATTTCATGTGAAGAAAGACAGAGTTTCACTTCCTCAAACTGGTAGATAACAGTTTGGCAAATATAACAGTCTCATTAGTCTATTCTTTAGAGCTGTGCTTCTTTATTAGCCAAGTTTTTTATACCCTACATGAGGGAAATTTATTTAATTCTGGGTTCAGTCTTATAGTGGCCAAATGCATATTTAGTTTTATATACACATAAATTGTCAGCAAGATGAAATACTGAAAAAGATATTACTGATGAATTAGGCACAAAGATGGAATATAAAAGAGAACCTGTTAGGGAGGTATCCTGGGGTCATCAGGTGGGTTTCCAACCGAGACTCTCCAGTGTAATTCTTTACTTATGCTCTTCAATTTTAACTGAAACCTTTCTATGTCTGAAAAAATGTATTTGTTGAAAAAAATATGGTCTATACTAAGGGCTTTACTAAGGGCTTTAAATGTATTTTTTTTTCTGATGGAGAAAAGTATGGGGTTTTAGTAAGTTTCCAAGTCAGTGAGGCCAGGTCAGGGACAGAGGGGTGCAATGCCAGGTACAGGCAGAGCTGCCACAAAACTCTCACATGGACATAGGTCAAGGGCCTGAGCTTAATACAGCTTTCAAGAAAGGAGGAAAGAGACCATAGGCAAGGCTCCCTCTTCAAATTCTCATAGCTTATATTTTCACAAAAGTTTGATCCCATTTTATACAGGTGAGCAAAATTAGAGCTGACTTTGAACACGGCCAAACTCCTAGGAGTTGGGGAAAAAGGCTGTGGAACCTGTTAATTCCCTCAGCATCATGGTGCCTGCAACAGTCTTTTTTTTTTTTTTTTTCCAGCAAACAGCAGCTTAAATATTGTGAGAATTCAAATCCTTGGCCTTTGGAGAGAACAGAACATTTCACAGAATATTGCCTAAAGATTTTCCTATTTTGGCTCAGGTTAGTAGTGCACAGCCTTTTCCGTTTTGGCAGGTACTGAGATTGGAGGGTGTAAAAAAATTATAAAAATAACAACTAGCTTTACACACAAAAGAAAAAAAAAATTAAAAAGTGGGGGGTTTTGTACAGTTTTGAAGGATTCCACTTTAACTTGCTTTGCAGACATGAAGAATTGGGAAATAGAAGTGTATATAGGAGTCCCAGTTATCTAACTAATTTGTCATCCTTTAGCCAGAAGAAGGCATTCTTCCATCTTTCTCATTAAGATTTTCAGGGTACTGTAATGCATTCAAACTGTTTCAATGAAATTTGATTATAGCTTCTTGTTTAAGTGTTCTACCAAATTGTGATTATAATACAAATTCTTCACTGTATTTTTTACATCGAAGAATATTTTACTTTACAGATGGGGAGATGTTAAAGTGTGGCATAGAAAATCTCATTATTTCCACATTCCTTTACCACTTTAACTAAGGATCTTCCTTAAGCTGAAGTTTAGGAAGGAATGATTTTTAAGCTTTGGGAGCTGAGAAGTGATCAACAAATTTCTACATCACATGGAGAAATGTTTCCTCAAAAGTCTACTGGTCCATGTGGAGTATGACTACCGTAAGATGTGAGACTCCTTTTCATCTCAGAGAGGTTTTTTTCTTTCTGCTAGGCTGATTTGGACACTATGAAGTTTTGTTCCCTCCTTAGTACAGAATTCTTCTCTGTCACCTGGACTGTAAAATCTATGGATCATGCCACACAGCTTTCCATCCTAAGGTCATTGAGTTTGAACACTACCATCATACATTTCAAATCTTCATATTGCAAAGTTCATTTTCAAAATGTATTAGATCTATTTGTACAAGAAGTGATGCTCTAGTGTTTCTTCCTCTCCACAGTAATCTGCAGAGAGGTTTATTGAATTCTTTTGAAAACAGAAGGCAATAAATGTAACCAAAGTATTTCAAAGTAACACATTTTTTAAAACTAATGTCTGTCACACTGTTTCTAAGCATTGGTTCAATTGCTGTGAAACTGTGACTTCTGGTTGTGGTTAATGATATGGAAAAAGTATGTGATGAGGTCTAAAGTCAGATCACTACCAGGTGCTACAAGTTATGGAAAGATGAGTTACTTGCTTTGAACCATTTATTGCTAAATAATACCCAGCCTGCTTGAAATCTGTTCCTATCAGCCTCATTTTCACTTGTGACACTTCACAGCATAAGGAATAAAGCCATTTAACTCAGCATATTTGAATTAACCCTACTCAAAATAATGAAAAGAAACACATTTTTTCCATGTTAGAAAACCCTGATATAGTAAACATAGGTCAAAATATAATTAAGGTGGTTTGGAGAGCTACATTTGTTCCACTTTTTTTCCAGGACTAGCTCCTTTCCAGGGGTATGAAAACTGTTTTGATAGAAAATCAGGTCCACATTACATTTCCACAGAGTAAATCCAGAATCACACTGTTCTATTCATGAAGAAAAGACAACAAAACCACCTCTGATTTTCTACTCCTGTAATCACATCTGTAAAAGCAGATTAGGAACATATTGCTTTTGCAAATTAAATGCAAATGTGCTAGCTGCAGAAGGAACAGTACTCTAGAGAATCAGACCTATTGTCCACAGAAGAGATCTTCAGTTAATGCTCAACATCACAGAATTCCATCAAGGAAGGAAGAATTGGTTTACAAACTGCTAAGGACTTTTTCCTCCATTTAAAACAACCTAAAACACATAATTTGTGATAATACTTCTTATATATAGAACTAATTTTCATTCTTTGGCAGGTTGCTGACCATTTAGGACACCATCAGAAGTAGTCATAGTAATTTGGCTATTCCAGTTGAATCTCTCCTTGCTAAGTTAAATCCCCCCAATTACCATAATCAATTCAGAGCAACTCTCTTGAATTTTAAAATGGTATAGCCTTATGCTTATTTTTATGCTGAATGATATAGCTAGAAGCTTGAAGACTACATAAGAATTTCTGATAGTGCATTTGTGAGCTTCTCATGTTCTGAATTCCTGGGAACACAAGATGCTTTTCCAGAGCTCCTCTGACACCTTTTTCAGTACAAAACACAGGTGCCTCCATTTCAGCTAAAGTGCCTCTGATAAATTTCCTTATCGTAACTGTTTTCCTAGTTTTCACTAATCTACTAGTTTCACAGTGAAAGACTCACCATGTTTGCAAGCCTGGGATTGATAATGTGGGTGAGATCAAGACTGCGTTAATCACCACCAAGGAAAATGACACTTGGGAGCCTCCTGCATCGTCTCCTGCCCCTGGCCCAGGACCTCTTTTCCTCCCCTCTGGAGCTCCCTAGTCCCTGTCCCAGCAATGCCCTAACAGGACAATCCTGGACCAATCATTGGCCCATCTCCATCCCCATGGAGATGTCCAATTCCCCCAGCTGGCTCCTGGACTGCTCTGTGCCCCGGCTGGGAGCAGGCAGAGCCGGGACTCCTGGGGTCCATCCCACTGGCTTTGTCTTTTGGCAGTGGGATCGGGCATGGAGCCCTGTCCTGACAACCTGTGAGGAAGTCCCTTTGCCCCTGGCACCTGGCCCATGAGAGACACCAGCCCTCACAGTGCCCTGATACATGACAACAAGCTTTAGCTTTTACCAATAATGTTCTTACCTAAGGGGACGAATATTTGAGTTCTTTATGAATATTCTGTTTAGTGACTAAAGGTGCATCACAGAGTTTATGTTATGATGTAAATGAGTGCTTGCAATGCATACCTTTTTCACGTACAGCATTTTTGCACTGCTTTCAACATGAAGCTAAACTAATCTGTTTGGATTTCAAGTACCTCATCATGGGTTCTTTGACTGGGCTGTGCCTAATGTGTTAGGGAGAATTCCTCATACAGGTCTTTCAAGGGATGTAAGGCTGACACCAAGGAATATCAGAAGAGTGGGTTAGTTCTATTTTATTTTATCTCTTCTTAGACAAGTGGTGCTGTTCATGGGTCAGCCATGTTGCATCCTGAATTATTCCAGAATTGCAATCATAGAATATCCTGAGCTGGAAGGGACCCACAAGGATCATCAACTCTACCTCCTGGATTTGCACATGCCAACCTCAAAAATCACACCATAAATAAGTCAGATTATTGACAATCAGTACTATCGGATTCAAAGGAGCTGGTTTTCTTGACTTTCCTTTTTTTCAGAACAAGTAATTAATTTTAAATACATACTTTAGGATTACAGACTCAGTCACACATGCACACACATATACATGAAGACAGACTCAATTAATCCTATCAGCCATGTAACAGTATAGATAGTATCCTATTATTAATTGTTACCCCAGACTTTTCTGATCAAAATTATGTCGGAGGAGGACTCACCTTTTGGGTTAAATTTCTTATGATCACATGTAGAAGGCACAGTCCTGCAGCATGACTCAGATGTGAATGCACTACAAAGACACAGAAGAAACCAATTTTATCTTTAAGATTTAAATTTGCTTAAAGAAATTACCATTATTACGTATTTTTTCCCTCTATTCGCTCTCTCACTGCCTGCCCAAGCACTTCAAACCTGATTCTGTCCCAGTTCTGGACAACACACCACAGGGATCCCTGAACCTGAGCAGAAACTTCATTTGGGCGAGAGCAGGGAAGGTATGCAGCCCAAATTTGAGATTCTGTGTTCTGCTGGAAATCCTGGCTGGAATAAATACCATATGAACCTTTCCCTTAAAGGTAATGACTTTCAGACTGAGATGGCATTCTTACCTAGGCACTCCTCTGACGGGAAGCCTGCTTTTTCCTAATCAGTTTAAGAGAAAAGAAACAAAGCAACAAAAGAAATCTTGCTGAAAATGTTACGATATCAGCACAAGTCCTTTCCTTACTGCAATTTTTCACTTTAGTCCCATCTTAATAAAAACTGATACAACTTTCTTATTTATAAAACTATATGGAAATGCAATTGGGAAAGATAGTAAAATTCTCAAACTGTAACTATTAAAACTGATTAGTCATTTCATACCAACACCTATTAATTTCAAAGAAAAATATTTCCAAATTGATTAGACTGTTTTGAAATTGTTAGTCAGCATGCCTAGAGCCCTGTGGTGTTGTTATGACAGCCACTTTAAAGCTAAGGAAAGATTTATTTGCTATATGCTTGAAAAGGTCACAGAGAAAAGTACTTACACAAGGACAATGCACACAGGTTTATTTAAACACAACAAGGTAGTAAGTTCAAATATTTGCCCAAATAGGAAGAACTCTTGCCTGTCATCTTTAAAATGACCTTCTGATTAAAAGAGCATACCGAAGTATTTCTGATTAATTTGAAAAGGCAGTAATTCAGTTTTTCACTTAGACCAGTGAGACTGGGCATGTTTCACTCGGATTGGTTTGTTAAATATTTTATAGATCGGTTTTCTGCCTCTATTGACTTGGAGTGTAATCATCACATAATATTTTCTTTACTGTCAAGGAACATGTCAAGAAGCTTTTCATATTTGATTATTTATTTCTAGAGTAGATAATTTATTCATCTGTATCACTTTGTTACTCTACCTGTCTTCAAGAGCCATTTTGGTTGATACAATCTGACAGAACTATTATGATGAATCAACAATCCTGCCAAATTGAATAGAATGATCCTTAATGATGGCTAGTAGAATGTACCACTTGTTTCTTGTCTTTCATAGAACAAAGCAAAACAAAAAAACCCCAACCTCATGCATAAAAAGACGTCCCAACTTTTCACTGGTTAAATTGCTGATAGTAATATGCAAAGGCTGTTTTTTACAAGAGGCATTTCAACATATTATGATTGTAGGTTCTGGCTGGAATGTAGTTAACTTTCTTCATAACTTTGGGTTTGTGAGTAAACCAGTGTTGATAACACACCAATGTTTTGGCTATGGCTGAACAGTGCTTGATGACAGGTCTTTTTCTCACTCTACCCAACCTGCTCCTTCAGCAATTATGCTACATGTGGAAAAGATTATGGGAGGGGATAGAGCTGAGACAGCTAACCTGAAGTGTCTGAAGGCATGTTCCATACTGTATGATGTCCTGCACAATCATAATAACTATCTTCCAGGACAGTTGTTGCTCAGAGTTTGGCTGGGCATTGATCTGCCATCAGAGGTGGTGAGTAATTGTTGTTTGGTTTTTTCCCCCCTCAATCCTTCATTTCTTGAACTTTTCTTATCTTGGGTCATGAGTGTTCTTGCTTTTTTGCTCCTGCTGTTTTCTTCCCCAGTCCTGGTGAAGATGAGGGTGGCAGTGAGGGGGCAGCCATGCTAAGAATGTCAGTCTGAAGGATCTCTCTGAAGAAAATAATGCATAGTTTCTGGCAGCTTTGCATACACCAAGCATAATTGTTCTCTGCCTCTCCTCGTGTGATTGCAACATTTGTGAAAAACTAATGAAGAGGGATGATACAGAATCCCCATTCATATACTGCTTATATTTTTTCTAATTGTACCAATACACTAATTCACAAGAGATATCCCTATATAAAGTTTCACACAACCATTTTCAATGTCTATAGCTCACCAATTGCTTTGACGAATTCGCTTATTCTTAAGTGGTTTTCATCAATATGAAAGCCTACTTTGCACTTAAGAACAGTTACCCATGAAAACCCCATATTTTTGTTCAGAAGCTGTGGGTGCAGAGGTATCAAATACATTCTTTAATAGGATATGAACATATGTCTCTACTAAAAGAAATCAAAATTATTCCTCTGGTTACACTTCTGATAATTTTTTACTTCAGTCATATAGGTTTTATATATGTGATTATACAAAACTAATATTTTATTCTGTGTAAAACATTTTTAAAATCTTGATATTTGCATATGTTCACATAATCTTTTAAAGATTGACTTACTCTTCCTGTGGTGTAGATTTGAGGCTGCTCTCTGCCCATGATCCAATTGAGTTAGAGAAGCGCCATCTCCAAAATGAAAGACAGCATAAATTGTCATTTTGGGGTATTTAACCCATCCCATCCAGCTCTGTGAAATAATGCAATAGGACAAGTGAAAACTCAGGTATGCTTGCCTGAGTTTGACTCAGAGTGACTATTTCAGCTTATTGTTATCCCATGAAAGCAACACATTAGGGCAATGATCCTCTGGCAGAGACTGATGTCTAAGTGCTAATCAGAAACTATAGTGCCAACATTTGCAAAATGCCTGTGTGGACATGTCATGGTAGATCATAACCTTCAAGTGCCTACTGTAAGCTTGTAACTGTATTTCTTTTACATGCCAAGAGACACAGGTGAAATCTTGTTTCCAGCACCATACATTTTGTATTTTTATTTTGTCACGGAATTCATGATTTCTCCCATGTTTTTAGAATTCAGTCCTCATACACATGCTTTAAGGTGTGCATTACCTTTTCCTGTGACCAATAAAAAACAAGAAAACGAAGAAAAGAAAAGAAAAGAAAAGAAAAGAAAAGAAAAGAAAAGAAAAGAAAAGAAAAGAAAAGAAAAGAAAAGAAGAAAAAAGAAAAGAAAAAAGAAAAGAAAAGAAAAGAAGAAAAGAAAAGAAAAGAAAAGAAAAGAAAAGAAAAGAAAAGAGAAAAGAGAAAAGAGAAAAGAAAAAAGAAAAAAGAGAAAAGAACTTCTGCAAGGGCTATAGTTCAACAGAGCCCTGCATTAAGTTTTGTAGTTGAAGTAGCACAGGCCAGGACTGCATCTGAATGAGCTACTTCTCTAGCTGAGCTCAGGTCCTCTCTTTTATTCAGACAAGGGTTAAAGAGCAAGTGAGTGGTGTCCTTTCCCTGAACACAGCACAAAGGAAAGGGGCCATAGGGGAGATCCATTTCCTGGTTTTCTGTAGGGGACTCACTATAAATCTCACTGCGGCTTACCTAAGCACCCAACTCTTTGTTGAATAATTACTTTTTGTTAGAAAAACTGTTAGGAAAGTTTGAACCTTTAATTTTTATGGGGAAGGCAAACACAATGTTCCTCTTCAGAAGAAGATCTCAGTGACCCAGATTATATTGATAATAACTGATACCCTCCACACATCCCCATCCCCCAAATACTCTGATATAAGGGAAAGATGATATTTAAAATAAGGGAGTTTTTTGCAGGCTGATGGGAGGTTCTGCTACATGCAGATGGTGTTCATGGTATTGCAAAGCACTTGTTAATTTGTGTACAATTTTAAAGAAGCGATTTCTCTCAAAATACTTGTAAGGGATCCTTATAAGAATTATTTGGTTTTCACTGTCTATTCATATGAAATCCATCCATCTTTTGTGAAGGTCTCATTTGATTTTTGAGAAGCTAACAAATTAATTCAATTTTTACTCTCTTTTGAGAGCAGGCATATATATATGTTTCATTAAGCTTGAAAACAAAAGTGACTCATCCATTTGTATCTTTTGAACAGGGTCTTGGCAGCTGGAAGTATATTACCTGTTTACCTGCTACCTTCCTGCATAGGGAAGGCACACCAATACTTGTAGCAATTAGCAAGTCAGGCATTGTTAGTGTGGGCTGTAAAATCTTTGCTTTCATAGCAGTAGATAAAATATGATCAGCCAGATGCCTCAAACAAAAGAATAGTTTTGGCGTGTTCAATAAAATAAATAATGAAATTATGCAAACACCATTTTGATCATTAACAAGTGCAAATGTGACCAGATGTGTTTGGAACAGGTTGTGAGTGCCAAAAATGGCAACAGCAAATAAGAAAAAGAAAGTATAATTTGAATGATCTACTTACTAACAAGGTTTTCCCTATCCAGCACTATAATTCATGAAAATTCAGAGTGTCAGGGGTACTCAAAGTACCTGATAGACTATGGGGGCAGGCGGCCAGGAGCCCAGGAACCTGGAGCCAAGATCTTCTCTGCTACCTCTAGAGAGCCCAGGGAGCAGAAGAGAGACCAGGAAACCCCATGACCTGTCCAGGACTACATACATCGCATTGACTTCTCCTGCTTCTTTCCCACAACAGAGGGAATTGCCTAATTTGTAAAACTGCATAAATCTGTGACTAAAGTGTTTTGGTATCCTAATGCCTTTAGCCTTTGAACTGTCATTAGGTCTTAATCTGTTACTATGTGGCTAGATATTGCTCTCCCGAAGCAATGTTTTCCAATAAAACATCTGCTTACCAGTTAGATGTGAAAGTTGGCATAATTAAACCACTTGCTTAATAATTTAATGAGATCACTTCATATGTTGCTAAAAAAAAGCCTGACAAACTGTCCCATTTAATACTTTGGCAATGAAAATCTGTAAGTCTCTAGTTTGAAATATGTATTTACATTCACACTCGCACTGTAGCGGGTTGATGTTGGTTATGCACCAAGCACCAACAAACTATTCATTTACTTACCTCTGCTATAGGCAAGCAGAGAAGGGGAAACTAAAAATTCACTTTTTGTGAGGTGAAATAAGGATTACTGAGGAAAAAAACGGAAGAACTTCAAGGCAAAACAGGCTCAGACTTAGCAGTATGAAGAGGATTTATTACTAACAGAAATAGAAGTGAAAAAAAGAAATTATTGGGGAATTAAAGCAAGCTTCCAGAGCAAACCCATATTCCCAGTACCTCCCTCCTTCCAACCCATCAATCTGCACAAGGGAAACAAAACATGAGGTTTGGTCAGTGTATTCAATTCTTAAGAGTCTTTCTTTAAGGAAAAGAGTTTCTTCTGGTGTGTCGTGGGACTCTCCTCACAGAAGATAGCTCTCTGTGAACTTCTCCAGTGTGGTTCTGAACCTTCACAAGCAACAGCCCCGCCCGAATCTGCCCGAATCTGTTGCATTGGAAGAATATCTCTCCCATGAGTTTTCACAGTTTCCCATACTGCCTTTCATGGGTCAAAACCAGTCATGGGGTTTTAGTCTTTTTAAGGATGAGTTCTCCCAGACTGAAAGCAAAAAATTTCTCTTCTTTAAGAGCCTCTCACAGTATCTGTAAGCTCTGGCACTTTGTCTTGGGCGATTTCTCAGACTGGAACACCTTTTCACGGGCTGCACATGAACTTCCTACATCCCCCCATGCACTTTAATGAACTATAGAGAAAACAGTTTGTAATATTACAGTCTTTGCCATGGCTCGCATGAAGAATTTCAGATCTGGTGCTGGGAAACAGCGCCTCCTCTCCTTCCCTTCCTCACTGACCTCGGTGTTGCTGCCATGGTGGTTCCTTCACATGATCTCACTTTCTTTCTTTTCTAACTTGGAAGGAAGTTGGTATCTGCAAAGTTGCAGTTGAGGAAATGATGTTATCTAGATTTTGTATCAGAAAAATACTTGCCATCTCCTTTGTTTGCCAGCTGCATGGTGTTTTCTCCCTGCGACGTGAACTGGGCCGGCTGCGGTGAAGGCCCTGCCGGCCCCACACTTCAGATGACTCTCAGCCACCCCCTCCAGCTCAGTGGGGGGGGTTTTCAGCTTCAGTGGCTGCTCGCAGCTTTGGGTGTTTGGGTTTTTTTTGTTGTTTTTTTTTTTCTTTTCTCTGCTGGGGCCGCACCTCTGCCGCAGAGAAGCAGGAAGTGAGAACCAAAACTCCCGCGCTTGAGTATCTTTAAATATGCCCATTGCAGAGGCGTTATCAGCCTTTCTCATTGGTTTAACAACCTGTCCATCTAACCAAGTTTTAAACCCATAACACACACACAAATCAAAGATTGTATTACAATGATTCCAGATTGCAGGGAATAAATAATTCCTTGACTTAATGAAGCATCTTTTAAATTCAGTTGAATATGTATTTAAATTTTCATTTTTTTGTACTTTTGCCCTAGGGACACAGTAAGACATTTTCATTGTTTCATCGTCTACTTTTGTGCATATGTACAAGAGACCTATCATTAGTGACCCATCAGGGTGGCTGTGGATGGCAGCCGGTCATCTGAAACATGCTAGAGCCCAGATATGGAGAAGATTTAAACCAGTGTATCTCTTGACGCCAACTGGCGGATGGGATTGTTTATTCACATAGTATTCACTTTCTGTTATCCGATGGGTACATTTCCATTGATAGCTACAGAATCTGTTTCAGATAAGTACACATTTCACCCAAACATCATTACCGTGGTTGAAAGTGGTAGTTAATAAACTGCATTGTCACCAAGGGCATCTTCCAAACAGATGACCTGTATTGGAGAATGATGATTGTGATTATTATTATTAATAATAACAATAACAACAACACAAATGAAAAGAAAACCAGGACATTGTACATCTATTGTACATCGGGATTTTGCATTTTCAAAGGGTATATATGAATCCTATTTTCTCTCTTCCACCTCTGTATATAGAAAGAATCAACATATAAAATGTTTTTTCCTCTTCAAGTTTTTTACTTTTCAGTGATTTCAAGGCCCTTGCAGCTAGTTCTTCGGTTTTAGATAACCAATTAAATACAACTAATTACAAAATTTTTGTTCTCTCTTCAGTGTGCTAGATCAACAGACATCTCTCTTAAACTATTTTTAAGATGAGAAGTAAGGAAAAAGATCTCGTTTTATATATGCACACTTGAAAAAAATGAAGTACACTGCACTACCAGTTAAGGTTAGATGCTTATTTGTCATGTTAGTTTAGTTCCTCATTATTTAATTACATACTAATGAACGAATCCTTAAAGGTTTGAAATCCTTATTTAAGTCCACTAAATGAAATTTTGTCCATGAACAAAAGTCTCATGAAACCTTAAACGTGGTATCATTGAAGTCCAGGTGAAAAAAGAATGGGTTCATAAATATTTAAGAACAGCAGACGTCAAGAAATGTGTTCTGAAGGAGAATGTGTACCATTTATATTCTGCAATAATCAAATACAGTTACAATATCTTTTTCTTCATTTTGAGTTGAGGAGCTATCTAGTCAAGTAAAAATGAACTTAAGAATCAAAGATGTGAAATAGAAAAGATTTAAATTCGGTTTGGACTAATAAAGTGCTTATAGTGAAATACTGTAATACTTCTTGTGCTTAAGATGATTTTTAATAAGATATATATATATGTGTATGTGTTTGGAATGTGTTTCAATTATAAATCTCAAGTGAAAGTAACCCCTAAAACTGATATAAAAGGTGAAGGAGGAAGCAAAACACAATAATGTAATTAGTATGATATATATTTATCTATCAGTAAATGAGGAAGAAGAAGAAACATCTGAGTTTAAGAGTGTTCCTTTTAAAGCAAGTGTGATTCAAAATAAGACTTGGTTATGGACTAAATTCTATGATGGCACATTCATCACACAACTTAACTGATTATTCACACACAATTAGATTTAGTTAGGATAGGGACTCTTACAGACACTTTAATCATTTGCTTCATGAATTGAAAAGGGGTGTGCATTTGATTTACTGTCATCTGGGTGGGTGATAAAGATCAGCTAGTTGATAAATGTGGCAAATGAATTTGCTGATCGAAGCTATCCTTCCATTTGTTTTGCACAATAATTAAAGATTAATTAAATCAGACATGCCTCTAATGAAAGACTCTTACCTGCAGTTCTCTTCATCCAACTGGAAAATACAAACCAGACCAAGACGAAAATTCTTCAAAGAATGAGGGCTTGGATAAACAGAAAAGAGAATATTTGTATTGTTCTGCAACTACTGATGTAAGCGATGTTTAACATTTGCACTCTGCCTATTGAGAACAATAATTACTTTTGGACCTGTCATTGGTAACATTAAAAACATGAACATGCAACAGTATAAAATCTGTAAAGCTGCTTTTTTTTTCCAAGTGTAAATGAATTCTCTATTTGACAGAGGTAAGCATGGCCTTTAAACTCAAAAACTTCTAGCCCTACTAACAGTGCAGAACAAGAGCTGTTTCAAGTGCTTCACAGCAGTCAAGGAGGCATGTTTATTTGCCATGATCAATGCCTCAAATTATTCTTCAAAAAAAATTATACTCTTGTAATAACTAACTAGGTTTGCTCAAATATATGACTCTTTATGTAGGAGCTTCCAACTAACCAGAGAACTTTGTGCATGCCTGTGTGTATGTTGAACACTGATGGTTGTAGCATCTCTGATATGTCTATGTGGAGTTTTTGTATTGCTCTGCCAGAAGGCATCTGCTGTGCTCCAGGGCAGCTTCACTATCACAGCACATGGTGTCAGAGTAAAGTTCCCTAACTCATGATTTAAATTCTCATGTCGTAAAGCACAAAATTAACAAAAACAAAAGTAAAGAAAGCAAAAGTATTGAAAGGGTTCACAAGTTTTTCAGGATGATTTGATGGAAATGGGTTGACACACCATGAATATTACTAGTTTAAAAACACTTATTTCAGGGACTGCTCCAGAAGATGCAGGGAAGAAATCAACCTGAACTTCAGTAATATTGAATGCAAAATAGACACGTGAGATAAAAAATGGAAAGTCAAATAGTTATCTACAGTGTGTTTTAGATACTTATTTTAGTTGGGGTGTATTGCCTCTCTAGGTGATGGTCAGTGTGAGGGAAAATGCAGTTAATTGGAAACCTAACTTTTAGATGGTTAAAATTATGTCACCTGACTTCAGTCCTCATGGGTTTACTGAAAACTGAAAGCAATGAAAAAATAATAATTTAAAATTAGAGATCTTTTGTAAACTTTTTCCTCCGAGACTTGTTTAGAAGCTTTGAAAATATCCTTGAATTTTTAATCAAAGTTGGAATACAAGGAAAGGATGCACTTTCTTATAAATTCTGTCAGTTTTGCTGACATCTCAAAAGATTAGGGCTGTTTACCTGCCTCTAACAACTGTCATATCTGTGTGTCACAGCAAAATGATAAATCAAAGACATCAGAAATCTCTCAAAGAGCTTTATATTTTTGCAATGTGAAATGTTTACATTTTCCAAATATGAAGGTCATTGGGCTGTACTTCACCTCCTTTTTTTTCTTTTTTATGATTTGGCAGATCAGTTCTTGTTATATTTAAAAGCCTAATGGTTCTCTTAATGCTGTGTATATATTACTTTCCATGGCAGTAAAACTTACTGCCCAGGTCTTACACTTTTGTTATGTTTTAGTCTGATGTGGGCTTCCTAAAACTTACACTAGATGACTATGAGAAAAAAGATATTTCAGTCACCGGGCTTTGAACTCTTCCATATAGAGCAGGTAGTGACAAGACAAAGGGAAATGCCTTCAAATTGAAAGAGGATAGGATTGGTTTACATACCAGGAAGAAATTCTGTGCTGTGAGGGTGGTGAGGCACTAGAACAGATGGCCCTTAGAGAAGTTGTGGATGTCCAGTCCCCGGAAGTGTTCAAAGCCATGCTGGATGCATCTTTGAGCAACCTGTTCTAGTGGAAAGTGTCCCTGCTCATGGCAGGAATTAGATGGTCATTCAGCTCCCTTCCAGCCCAACCCATTCTCTGATTCTGTGCACAGAGTTTTATGCAGCTGTACGGTGTAGATAATTATTTGAAAAATTATGAAAATTAACAGATAGAAAAATCTCATAAAATGTTAATTCCACTTTTCTTCTTCAATCAAACTCAAATCTCCATTATCTTTTTCAAATGCACATGAAAGGCAGATTCAGAATTAGAGAAATTTGAGGAGGATATTCTTCAAAAATTAAAAGGTCATTATGATATTGTGCAAAATGTAGAATATTGTTAAAGCAATGTTAATGATGTTTTTGATCAAATCTTTATGCCCCTGAAAGCAACCACACATGGTGCAAACTTGCTGTGGAAAAGTAGTTCTTGTGGAGGTGTGATGATGTAGATAGTGTGTTTTTAAAAGGACAGAGAAAAGCACTTTCATCTTGACACCGTAGGCTACCTTGAGAACAGGTTACAAGGGAAGCACTATCAATGGCATGAATCGATAGAAAGAAAAATCGATAGGGAACAAGAGACATTGACCTTGCATTATAAACCTCTATTTCTTGTTTCCTGAGTACATATTAATTGATCCTCCAGTACCTATTTATAAACACCAATTTTCACCATCTGTAGCAAAAAACATCAGCCTTGTTTCCAAAGGTTTGAAAACCCCTGAACGGTAGGTCGTAGCATAAGGAACTGCAGTGTGTGTTGGCTCATGGCAGAAAGATGCAACTCACTTTTGAAAATATCACCATTTCACTATCATACCTTGCATTTATTCTGAATCAGAAGCCTCATTGTATGAAATAAGGCACACAGGTGATGCAGAAGATAAAGTAACTAGATATCTTTTGCCATAAAACTATATCATTTATTGTCCATACTGTTGTCCTACATGATAATTTTTTAAAATCCTTTGCATTTCTATTTACACTGAATGATATTCCATTAAACTAGAAATACAATCCAATTTTATCTACAGAAATTTAAAGCACAAATAAGAAATATTAAACAAGACTCTTCCTAGAGTTTATTGTGAGTCAGTCAATAGTTTCCAATGTCATGAGACCTGGAATTTGCATCAACATGTGATACCAGGATGTTTGATCATCTACTGAGGTATTCTCTCACAGTTTTTTGAGGTTTTTTATCCAACATGAAGAAGCAGGATTCTACAGGGTACTAACATGAGGTCAAATCATAAATCTTAAATCCTCCATTTTTCAAAAAAGTTTTAGTAATCTGAGATATAAAATTGGCTTGATTGTGTCCTAAACTGTTTATTTTGTAATATACTGGTTTTCTGTAATACTTGGTTTCACTGGCTTCATCCTTCAGAATGGTCATTTTTTAGTACATCTTGAAATTTACCTTTTTAAAATGAGAATATACACTGCAAACCCCCAAATCTGGGCACCACAGAGAAAATTACTTTAGATGTCTTCCCCAAGTTCAGCTCTCATTACATATGAATATTCAGACTTACTTTTATGGTAATATATATTATTCTGCCTTTATGACATGATTCACTTTCCTTAATCATTCAGCAACTCTCAAGAAGTATGAAACATGAATGATAAGTGTGTAGTGTGTTTTCTCCAGGAAATGTTTTATGCCCTGTGCAATACAGATGTTCTTGTCTAATCTTCTAGCATAATTTTGCCAGTTACTGCTTGATGATATTCTCATAAAATTTTCTATTGTGTTTAAGTAAGATCATTCCTCGGAGCTCAGAGACTTTTCGAAAAATAACTTACAAGGCCAATTTCTATTGTGACATGATTCTGTCCCTCTACTCTACTCTCGTGAGACCCCATCTGTCCAGCTGCGGGGTCCTCAGCACAAAAAAGACATGGACATATTGGAGTGGGTCCAGAAGAGATCACAAAGATGATCAGAACGATAAAGCTGTTCTCCTATGAAGACAGGCTGAGAGAGCTGGGGTTGTTCAGTTTGGAGAAGAGAAAGCTCTAAGGAGACCTCATTGCAGTCTTCAATTACTTAAAGGGAAGAGGGGGGCATGGGTCAGAAGACAGTCCTTCTGTATCATAAGAATATGTAAGAAGGAGTGTCTTGGTTTGAA
This sequence comes from Mohoua ochrocephala, assembly GCA_013398855.1. Taxonomy (NCBI): domain Eukaryota; kingdom Metazoa; phylum Chordata; class Aves; order Passeriformes; family Acanthizidae; genus Mohoua; species Mohoua ochrocephala. The sequence continues at coordinate 95,271 of VZTA01003744.1, forward strand.
AGATAGGTGTCTGTTAAGGAAGGCAGGAGCCTCCCTTGGAATGGAAAATGTAACCCACTTCCCTCTGAATTAATATAATTTTGAAATTAAGGGGCTTTCAGGCAAATATATGGGAAATAGTTCTTTACTAATACATATAATAAGGCAATAATACAGAAATACTGGCTTACCCTGACAGAGTTAGGATACAACCTGACACCCTGCCGGGCAGGGTGGTGGCAGCAGTCCGATTAAGTGGTGGCCGCAGTCCTCTTTGAAGTGGTTCTGTTGAAGCAGTGATCCTGTAGAAAAGTCTGGTCTTCACCTGAAGGTTTGGTGGCAGATATGTAGCTCTTGTCCTCTGGGAATCCAGTAAATAAGGGCTGCTTGTGCTGCTCCAAACCCCAAATTATATCCAGGTGGGAATGCTTGGCTCCTCCCCCCTGGGCGGAGCATCTCACAATGGGATGATGTAATTCTGTGAGTCATGGGGTGGGTCCTTGACAGCCCATTAAACAGAGGTAGCTCCCAGAGGGAGTTATCAGGGCTGAGTCATGGTGGGAGATAATGAGCACTGCCCCACCTGCTTTAACAGCTTGTGAAGATGATAATAGAATACATACTATGGGTTACATCTTACATTGTAACCTAGGACAAAGAGTCACGAAAAAGAATTTCTAGAGGATTCAGAGAGACTAATGTACAAACTCCCAACACTAGAATTCTTTCCATGAACACAAGTCTTTAGCGAAACTGAACAACAGAAAGGGAGAAACAGCTCAGCAAACACAGACCTGAGCAGCACAAGAAAAAGAGTTCAATATAAAACTGCACCATATTTCAGCTAATATGAACGAACATGGTACCAATGATTTTCATGGGCCAGTATTTATTAATTCTCAGAAAGCAATCCAGAAAGCAAATTTTTATAAGAGTGACAGGTTTTCGTTTTAATTAGAGGAAGATTGTTATTTATTGCCAGTCAGACAAGAAGAATGTTCAGACTTGAAAGAACCAAACTTATTTCTCTTCTTAGTTCTTTGAAACAAACAAAAAACCCCAACCTCTCCTAGTGTAGAACACTATAAAAGTATATTCTGACGTGTAAACACCATAACAAGTGTTAAGAATGAATTTTATGTGAAAAAGCCTCTCTTGGTTATACAATGGCTTTATATTAGTAAAGCATCAGAAGCAGTTGCAAATTTTCAGAGTTTTGCCTTTTTGGTTTCCACAGTTGCTTGTTCCCCAGGAAAGATTACAATCCCTTTTCAATTCCTTTGCTCTGTCACCCTACTATAACCTACATTTCCTGAAATGATCCACTGAAATAAATAAAAAGATATAGTGTGTTTTACTCTTAAAATGGCTTGTCACACTCGTCTGGTTTAGAGCAAGGCCACACAGCTGAATCAGCACACCTGAGGGTGTCATAAAATCTTGCAAAGGATGGGGAGCAAAATATCTTAAATTAGATCCTCCTCCAGTGGAACGGTAATGGAGAATGGAAGCCACAAACAGAAAGAAATTGGACTATGTCACAAATTCCATGTCTTTTACAGCTGTAAGAAAGCAATCAAATTGTTCTGCACATATCTCCTCCTCAGCTGAGTCAGCCCATATATCCTGGAGGTAGAAAGCAATATAAGGAAGTGGAATCTTCAGTGATTTTGATATGAATTTTTTCATAGGGTTGCTGATCTTGAGTATATCCTGGGGTCTCAGTTTTTAGAGTGATCATACAACTCCTGTTCAGGTCATATTCCCAGATTGCAGGAATGTATTTCTAATACACTGTAGCAGTAAAGATTTGTTATTTAGAAGAAGTCATTGGTTTTCAAAATCATACCCAATTCACTGAAAGGTCATGTGTAATTGCACGTACTGTATAGGTTTGTCAGTTTCCCTGTCATGAACTAATGGGAGCAGTCGACTTTTTTGAAAGACTGAGCCGCTACTACCCTACATTTCTGGAAGGACAAATTGTGTAATCTATGCATTTAATCAGTAATACATCTGACAGATAAATCTCTATGTATATGATCTGCTTCAGGCTATATTTAAGCATCTTCTTCAGCCACTTTCTACAATACTGTTATCACAGTCAAAATATATTACCTGTAGCACATAAAAATTTTTGGACATTGTACTCATTCTTTCAAGATAAAAAGGGAGGACAATCCTTAACAACTTCAAACAGCTTGCCAAAATATCACCTAAAGCAGTGGGATTCAAATCTAATTATACTTTTGACAGGCTTTAGAAACAAATGGAAATTGTCCCAAGCATGTTGACAAGTACAAGATAAGAAAGGAGAGCTGTCCTCAAATCATTAGTAGACAGATTCATGAATTTCTTTCAGAAGATTAGATATCAGCGGGGCAAATGTTCACACCATATTTCTAAGCCATTTAGACAACCTTGAAAATGAATTTTTGAAATTAAAATAAGACACAGTTCAATTAAATGCATGTCATGACTTTTTCAAATGATCATGTGTTAAAGCAAATCTTACAGACATACAGTTCTTTACTAGTCCCCTAAGCTTACACTTGAGAATTGCTGGTACCACTGTCAGAGGTGACTTTAATATTAATCTGGTACATAAAGAGTAAAACTGCAATTGAGGCTTCTCATAGGAGAAAAGTCCTATCATCTAATTATTTATCTAGCTTACCATACCATTTAATGATTCTTAGGAAGCCTTACAGCTCATCTGTTGTAAAGTAAAATCTAAATCTCCTAAAAAAAGGGATTCCCACTTCCATTCATCAGTTGTCACAGAACCACAAAATGGTTTGTTGCGATGGGTGAACCACCAGCACTGGTAGCAGGGGGGCCTGGAAGACCAAAGGAGCCCATGGTTGGGTCCAAGAAACCTCCCTCTGGGTTTGTTGTAAGAGTTTCTTCCATCGACTCTTATGAATATTCATGTACCCCTGCAAGATGTAACCAAAGCCCCCATTCCTGCCCCTCTTTCCCCATCGGTTGTTTTTGTATTACCCACCCCCTTCTCCCTCTCTCCCCACTGGTTGTTTTGTGTTACCCCGCCCCCTTTGGGACCCCCTCATAAGCCCCAGCCGAACGGAAGTCCGCTCCCTTGGTTCCTGGGACACCGATGTGGGACCTTCTCTTCCCTGGGGTCCCGCCCAATAAATCTTCGGTTGTCCAGCCAAGAGCCACCTCCTAAACCTCTGGGGGTGCCTGAACCAACAATGCGTGGGGTGGTTGCTGGCTGCCATCTCCCTGGGTGGGGAACAGCTGGCTAGCAGGGGTCTGGCCCCACCCGGGACCCCTCATGGAAGGGATCCTGTGGAACACGCTGCAGCTGCTCTCACCCAGCACCACAGAACCCGTGTTAGGCGCATTCATGGTTCAGGTTGGAAGGGACCTGTGGAGGTTATCTGCTCCAACCCTCTGCTTAAGCAGGGCTGCCTAGAGCCACGTGCCAAGGGTGGAGCCTTCACAATCTCCCTGGGAAATCTGTGCCATTGCTCAGTTACCCTCAGAGTAAAATATTTTCTCCAATTTTCAGGTAGATCCTCCTGTGTTTCAGTTTATTGTCTACTTCTTGGCCTGCCACTGGGCACCACTGAGAAGAGTCTAGCTCCATCTTCTGTATGCTCTTCCTTCAAATATTTATGTACATTGATAAGATTCTCCCTGAGCCTTCTGATCTCTAGGTAAACCTGTCCCACCTCTGTCAGTCTTTCCCCATAGGAGAGGTGCTGCAGTCCCTTCATCACCTTTGTGGCTCTTCACTGTACTCTCTCCAGTATGTTCATGTCTTTATTACCCCTAGGAAGCATGGAACTGGGAAAATACTCCAGATATGGGCTCTCCACAGCTGAGTAGCAGGCAGGGTTCACCTCCCTCAACCTGCTGGCAGCAATTTGCCTAATGCAGCCCAGGATTTCCTCTCCCACAGGGTATTTCACTGGTTTATGTTTAACTTGGTGACCACCAGGATCCCCAGGCTCTTCTCTGCCAAGCTGCTTTCCAACTGGGTGGCCTGGTACTGGTACATTGTTGAACTTCATGAGTTTCCTTTCAGACCCTTTTTCAAGGCTGTTGAGGTCCCTCTGGGTGGCAGCACGACTCTGGCATATCAGCTAATAATCTTGCTAGTAAAGACTGAGGCAAAGAAGGCATTCAGTACTTCAGAATTCAGGACTTTCTGGTCCTTCATTTTTCTGGTCCCATAAAATTAAAACAAGAAATAATTATACATTGAAAAAGCCTGACTAATTTTTTCAACTACTTTTTTAGTACTTTGCTAGCTACCATTTACAAGGAACAAGTTTTCCTTCTTCATTTTCGTGGTTCCTACAAACTCAGTTTGTTAATGTTATTTAAAATCATAATAAAAACAAACAAACAAAAGTAGTTTTTCAGGTTTATTTTCTAAGAAACAATTTCTCATATGAAATAATACAGATTTTGGGTTTTGGCAACTTACATAATTTAAGAATCGGAATGGCTATATCAAATTTTGAATGATCACGGCTTTCACATATTTACTGGAAGATCTCTTCAAGGTTTTGCTTCCATTTCTGCATTGTCATGTAATATTTTATCTCTAGAAAACGTCTTTGCAGCTTTGACCTGAAGTGTTCTTAACTTCTCTGCCAGATTTAATTTACAATATTTCTTTCAAGAAGAATGGTATGTTCCATGAGTAATTTAAGAACCTGCAGTTCTATTTTTACGCTAACACACGGAGAGCGTTGGAAAACTTATCTTCCTTTCACACATCACACCTATAAGGCAGGATCAAGTTCTCTGACAAGCTAAGAGGAAAATTCAAGGAAAAGATTTTTGAGAGATGCCCAAGTAAATAACATTCTATTTTTGCTATTTTTGTTTCCATATATGTTGGAAGGTTTCCAGAAAACCTACTGAGATCAGTAAGAGTTTCTGTTACTGTTTTAGTTTCTAAAACTGATTCCATGAAGAGGAGAAATTATTTATATAAGCATAGTGTGTTCTCTTTAATCTTCTTTATTTAAGGAAAAAAAAAAGAAGTTGCAAAAACTTTTTCTTTTGAATGTAGCATTAAAAAAAAGTGATAGGCAGTTTCTTTCTTCAGAAATTCTTAACTGTGTTACTCTGTAAACTCCAACTTTCACAGAAATTTCTCTCTGCTTCCTTTTAAGATTAGACCCATGGCTGCTGAATACTTCTGTTTTATGTCAGCATTCATTTTATCTGTTACGAAAGTTACAGAACTGAAGTACCATTCTAATAGCATTTCAACTCAAAGAGCCACATCATGCTTTATATTGTTTTGTCATTTTCTCCAAATAACAACTTATGTCAGTTCATTCCTCCCCTGTATCCCTTTCTTTCTGTTTCTGAAGATCTGCACCTTCTTCAGTCCAAATATTCTTATCCATAAACTGAGAAATGTTTACTTGTAAATCATCAGAGATTTTTTCCTGCTAAGTGTTGGTCAGAGCCAGGATTGATGCCCTTTCTTAATTATAGAGTGTGTAATCAGCTCAAAATATCCAAGAAGAAATTTCTCCTGTTTCTGATAACCAAGCTCTGCAGCTATTCTTCTGTGTCTGTTTCTAGGTATATTACAAAGTTTCCCATTATTATTAAGGTTTATGAAGTTATCAATTCAATTAATACACAGTGAAAAAATTAGCACTTTGATAAATTTTCATCCAGAACTGAAATCTTGAAACCCACAGAATATTTTCCAGTGGCTCGCGTGAGAGGGAGATATGACAACTCAACTGTAGAAAAATATGAAAAGATAGTCCTTTCACAGAGGTCTTGTTCTGGTTTCTCATAAATAGATTCTGGATTAAGTACATATGCACTTTTTACATTTTCAAAGGTAATGTAATAGCTTTGATAACCTTCTAGTTCACTGTTGAGTCTTTCTAGATCTGAGCAAGAAAATGGACACCTTCTTTCAAGTAATAAATCTTCTATCATTTTGGAAAGAGTATGTTCTGTACTCAAAAAAAAGGCCCTGGATCCCTCTATACTTGTGTTATAGTCAGTCTGGTGTATCCACTCTGGTTCTATTTAGTATATTTGGAGATCAGTCTGTAGAGAAGCTGAGAAAACTTCTAAAGCTTAAAAAGTGAGTCAGCATTCAGATCATGCATCTCTGATTGTTTGTATTGTAGGCTGAGAAGAGTAATTAGGATTGAGCTGTATGTAAGTAATGTGTGCTGATTATTGTTAGCTGACCAGTGAAATGTGAAGGACAACCTAGAAGTTGGCAACTACGATTAAAACTGATTAGTTTGATTCCTGCAAAGAATAAAAACAAAGTCGTTTTCTGTCTTCAAGCAGATTTGTACTGAAAATCACGTATAAGAATAAGAGTTTGTGTGCATTAATAAATGGAAAGCATGGTGACCATAATTATGCTTCAGTTATTACTTGACTGACTATATACATCTTTCACACATACACACACACACATTGTGTATTCTTCCTGCTTTTTTCCTAAACTATTGTCAACTATTCTGAATATGCCTTTATTAAAACAATCACTTTGAGGAAATTTTAAATAGTCACACTTTCGTTTCTTGTCAGACAACATAGGGTATGAGAGAATTGACTGGGTTTAGAACCGTTTTCTTTAAAAAAAAAAATAAAAAATTCATAGATTATAAAATGGTTTGAGGGACTTGAAAAAAACACAGAAAGATTTTTTTTCATAGAAAAGCTGCAGTCAGTGAAAAAAAGAAAATCCCAGTTTATCTTCTCAAGTTTGTAACCTGGTAAAATATAGGAGTATGGTTTCAGTTAGGAATATTTGTAGTTGCTTTCTTTCATGAAGGTACTGAAGTAAGTAA
>VZTA01003744.1:102091-158599 GCA_013398855.1 Mohoua ochrocephala
GTACGAGGGGTGGTGGGGTGGTGTGGGAAGTATGTGCAGATATTCCTGCATAGGAATTTGTAGACAAATCTGGAAAATTATGGGAAAATTGGCTTGAGAGTTGCCCTTTCAGAGATGCTTGTTCTCTACTTTTAAAAACAGCCCATTTGATTTACATTTTAGGAAAGAAGTCTTATTTTCTACATACTACTCTCCCAAATTTGGTTTTTAATAATAAAATCTCTCTCATTTCAGAGAAAAAATGGAGAAATACTCTGAGATGTAAGTGCCTATTAGTACCAGAATAAGACCTACCCCACATTTAAAGTACAATTTGTAAATGAAAGCAAAATGGAAAAGAAGAGGCAGCTGGTAATTTTAGTCTACTGTGAGGTGATGATTGTGTCCAATGATGACTCAACAAGAGTTGTGTAAACTAAAAACCAGAGAGAGTGAATCTTGAAAGCTATGTCCAGATTGTTAGCAATATGACAAGATCATAAATCATGAAAGCCGTCAACTAGAGAGCAAAAAGAAAAAAAAGTCGTAGCATTACTATATTTCTTCTGGTAAAGAACTACTTGTGATGAAAAAGATAAGTCACATTCTCTCACTTTTTTCTCTCTAGAGAATATGAGAAGGCACTAGCTTAGTAGAAAGAAAATTTCAGGATGCCTAAGGACTGATTATTTATGCCCTAGCTTGGAATCAGACTATTAGTTTGTACCAATGTCCCTGGTGCAGATGTCCAAGCACTGATAACAGGAAACATAAATAGTATGCTTGGTAAAGATTTATCTTCTCAAATGAATTGAGATTAATAAGTCATAGAATTTAAAACTAGTTTATAAGTGTTTAATTTATAAAAATTAGGTATGAATCTTACAATGCACTCAAAATAGATACCTTTATCTCTCTGCTGTTAAAGGATATGTCAATTTCTACATTTGGCTACTGGTGACATGTTCATCAAAGTATGTCTGAGTACATCTACATCACTGTTTATCTCATTGTTTTCTATGGCATCTCCTACCACACAGAAAGACAGCTTGAAATAAGCTATTTGCTATTCCAAAATAGTCCTCATACTCTGCATATTGCCTGCAATTCCTAGGTAACATGCAGAATTCCTATATTTAATCCTCTTTTTTTTTTTGCACTTTCACATTCCTCTCACTAAAATACAGACCAGTGAAGAACAAAGTAAGTTCTGGTAAAAGATGTAATCTTAAAATTCATGGCACTCAGTTGGATGAATCATATTTTGAAGTTCTCTAATAACTCTATTTCTACATTAAAAAATTGATTCTGTATATCCTTTTTTCTTAATATAAAATTATGCACTAATATGGATTCACTTAAATAAGAAAGGCATTAAGTGCTCACTCTAGTTACAAAATGGTTCACCTATAAAATCACTTGCTGAAGAGTATATAAAATAGAAATCATAATAAGGCATGTTTGTTATCAATCCATCAATTAATTTTCCTGCTGTGCTGAATTCTAGATATGATATCATTGATGAACCTGATTAAAATACTGATTATGCATCCATAATAAAAGGAAAAATTCATTATAAGTTAATAATCTAACATCAAATATTAAATTTCATTATAATACTGATCAGAACATCCTTTATGTTATTTAAAGAAGTTTGCTCTCCCTCCGAATAAAAAGTTACAAGAGATAACACAGCTGGATATTCTCTTACAGGGACAATTCTTCTTTTGACTTGGGAACATATTAAAGTTTCTGAGTTATAATAATAAGTTTTCCATAAATGTTTGCTTTCTGTAAGTCCTCCATATTTTCCTTCAAAATACACTGTATGAAAATTGCAGATCGCACTGCCAGATAATTACTTACAGAGACATTGGTGACATTCCGAATTATAGACTTGTGCGGATAAAAAGCATCCAGGACAAAGAGAAAAATATAAAAAGATTATATGGTGGGTTCATCATGGTGAATTGTATTCCACTATGTCAGTTGTAGAAATAGAATCAGAAGAACTTTCTTTTGTTTTAATCCCAGTTTTCATTTTGAAACCACTACAAAATCTTTTAAAATCATAAGATTTTTTATCTATCTAAAAAGGTCAGATTAAATCATAAGATTTACGTGATTCCACAGACTCTGTCTGTAGTAGACACTTAGAAATAGATTAAAATAAAGTGACTTCATCAATGGCCACTGGTTTTAAGCTACCAGTGACTTAGAGATTTTCAAAGCCAGGCTTTTTTTATTGTATTTTGAATATTTCTGTACTTTCAGAAAGGATTGTTGCCTCACTATTTAAATCCATTTCTGGACTTTTATGACTATACTGTACTGGTGTCATATTTGGCACCCTTACCAATAGCCTAGATTTACTTTGAAAGCTGACCATTTTTTTGCCATTTCTTCTTTGCTATCTTAAACCAGTTACTAATCCAAGAAAATATTTTCTCATATCCCCTTACAGATTAGTTCCCCATGATAAGACTTTTATAAAGGTTTTCTAAATCTAAATGCATTATATCTGCATGTATAGCTCTTTCAAAGACTTCTGGAAAATTTGTGAGGTATGATATCTCTCCAGGATGCCATGTTGTCTCTACCCCTATGCAAAGTACTTATCCATGTCTGCTGTTTGCCTTATGTAATTATTAATTATTTACACATAAGGGGACCCAGGCTCTGCACTGACCTAGTAGGTCACGCGCTTTGTTGGAGCTGGGCTGGGCTGGGCTGGTTTCAGCTCCTTCCTCTGGGTCAGGTGCCTGTTGCCTCCCTTGCCTGAGCCTGAGGTGTGCCAGTGCCACGGGAAGGGTGCCACTGCCCAGCAAACAAGAGCCCCTGGGGAGGCTGTGGGAACCTGTTCACTCTTAGCTGGGAACATCCAGAGAGCAGCTGCCTGCAGAAAAGAAATGCATAAAATAAATCCAAGCAAGCTCAGGACAAAAGAGAGTGTCTTCTCCCCCACCCCACCAAATTTCATACTAATCCTTCCAAAGACCTCAGGATGGTGGTGTCATGTCTTATACACTTCTCTTGTCATCCTTCCAGGAGCTGTCAGTTTAAGGATGCCCTGGGATATTTGAGGTATGTGCACAGTCCCATGGAAAAGAAGTAGATGCCTGGAAGGGCCATGGGATTGCATAACAGGTTTAAATCTGTCATTACGAAGGCTTTTATCTGTATTAATTACATTGTTTGTATCACTGGAGTGTTAAAACCTTAACAGTACTGCCAAAAGGGTCCTAGATTCCTATATGTGGTGGCTTTCCTTTTGCTTATAACAAGATTTTGAAGGTGGCAAGCACAGAGATCAGACCTATGACCTTTTTAAAGCTCACATTGCATATCAAACATTTAATTTCTCTGATACCTAGCCTGTTTAAAGACATAGCTCTGCTTCACAGTAAGCTGCTAAGCAATTTAATATTTGAGTTTGCCTGAAATGTGATAAATGATAGTGTTAGAACAGATCTTGATCCTTCATATACTTTTTTTCTAGGCTAAATAATTGAAAAATAAGATTGTGGAGTCAGTGTTGTTCAGAAGACTTTAATCTTTTACAGTAGTCCTTTAGGAAGAGGTAGGGTTTCAAATCTACAAACAAAGATAAATCAGAAAATGAAAAAACACTGCAAACTGAAAAGTTGCCATTACACCTCAGTCAGGTATTTTACTCCTCAGTGTCTTCCGCTGCTCTTCTGAAGCACGTGCTTCAAATGCATTTTATGGAAGCCTTCTTTTAGAATGAAGGTGTCTTGGAAAAAATGAAAAAAAACCAAAAAATAGATAATGAGAGGTGGCACAGTGGTAGGAATAGATTCATATGATCTGTTCATATCACAGTATTTTAGGAACAATGCATATAGACAGTTTCATTGGAAGCTATAATATGTCTTAGGGTAGGTAGATGGCTGGAGGGAAGAATGAAAACTCTCCAGAGACATTACTTATAGCACTCTTGTTGGGTATTTATTGCATAAACTCGATCAAGTTAAAAACTAAAGTATGGTTAACTTTGAAGAGATTAATAATCCCACTGAAATCAATAGAATCAATATTCTGTCTGAAGTTCCATGTGCATTTCCTCATAAGTAGGCATCAAACGAGTAATTCATAATCTCATTTTTGTTACCCTTTTGAGTGAAACTCTTCTCTTACTGTATTAAGTCTTTTTTTTTTTAATTTAAACTAAATATGTTGGAACATTAGGTTTACCTTTGTTGCTGAAAACATCAGGGCCTTTTCTCTCTAAAAAATCAGATTGGGTAGCTGAAGGTTTTAAACCTTATTACTAACTGTAACACTAAATAGAAACAAACAAAGAGTGTTGCATAAATAGATTCAACAATATCAGAGATCAGAGCTTTATTAAGTAAGGCTACCTCCAGAGAACTTTTAAAGGCAAAAGAAGTAATGCAAACATGGATCTATTATCAGATTCTGATTATTGTGATTCACAGGCAACTGTGGGTTTTCAATGAATTTTAATTGCTTGGTTGGGGGGTTGAATTATTTTTATATTAATTTTTTAAAAACTTATTAATAAATAGAAAAATTTCCATGTACTCTTTGTCTCTTAAGATCACACCAATGAAGTCTTTCTAAAGGACAAACACCTATAAACAGATAGAGGTGAAAGCTCCAAAACTCCCTTCTTTTCACTTCAACTTTCTCTAATCCTTCCCTCCACTGCCCTCCATTATCTCCATCACAGTGATTGCTGCACTCAGACTGCAGTTCTGAGGACAGACAGTTTGCAATATCCTGCTGATATGAATGGTAGTATTCCCATTCCATTCATTTAACTGCAGATCAAACTGTTAGATACAAGGGCAAACCCTTATTTCCTCACATTTTAAGTGTCTCTTTCCTATAGTGTACAGTTCTATGTCATAGGAGATTTTGAGCAGCACTTCAATCTATGAAGAAAAGCTGTTTTCAAGACCAGTACAACTCACATCACTTGTCAGCCACCAAAAGTGTTGCAATGTTTTTTTATATATGTCGGCCTACCAAGATCCCACAAACATCAGGTTTACTAATTAGTAGCTGTAACTGCTATTCCACTCATAAAGAAGAAAAGGAAGTTTAAATCAAATAAGCCTATCAATCAGGCTGTCCTATCACTATATCAGGATTTTGCTAATGCTAATGACATATTTCTATGTCTCCGTTACTTCTTTAATAAGTAATACAGAGACTAAATGGCAGCTGAGTAGCCTGTTGAGAACAATTAACTCAAAGCAGATGGCACTACAAATACAATTCTTAAAGGCTGTTTTCTTGTTTGGAATTTTCACCTTCCTTGTTGATTTTACCCCCTGGGTGAATTAAGGTCTTTATTGATAGATTTAAGATGTTCCTGACATTTGATTAAGCAAACTTCATACTGAGACTGTATTAAATTTTAATATCTTTCAGAAGTGAACAGCAGTTTGTACTGGATGTTTTCTTCCCAAGTCTAGTGTTTAGTATCATATAAAGTGACTGATAGCTCAGCAACTACAAATCCTGAGAAAGCAGTACAAATGTAAAGACCTGAAATAATAACAGCTTTGAAACATTAACCCTAAGGGTCAATAGTGTTATCTCCAAATAGGATGGTTATTTTACAAAGATTTCAAGAAATATGAGAAGCAACTTCATTGAGATGGGTATAAAATGCACTAATATATATTTTTTTAAGCACTTGAATCTTCTAAGTGCTGATCTTTTAAGAAACACCATGCATTAATGGAGGCTGATAGACTTTCTTGGCATAGGGCATGGGCTTCAATAGCATAGGTTTTAGAGATTTCAATGCAAGTTTCAGGCACTGCAAAGACATCAGTGAAAAATGATGTGAAGATATCAGTGAAAAATAGCTCTCCCAGTATAACTGAGGCTTGAGAGACCAGCCAGTGTCAAAGATGTGTCCATCGCTTAAAGGGACCCAATTGTCCTCAATCTGTTTGTAGTTTTTCTGACATTCATTCTGGTGTTATAATAAGCAATGATTTTTGCTTCTCCTTTAACGAGTGCTCAAAACAGATTTCATCAGAGGTAGATATATGGGGGCTATAAGTATCATTTGCATACAAAGTATTTTAGGCATGCAGAATGGTTGACAAGAAGATTTGCAAAGTTATTAAGTGCAGTTCTAGGATTGTCTTTTTTTTTTTTAGCAATAAATGTTCCGTCTGGTTTATAACATATATTTCTTCAAAGTAAAAAGAAATATATGTATATACAGGAGTCTATTTTTAAAGAAGTTTGAAATATGTTTTATTGTATTAATGTTTAAAAAAAAAAGAATGAAGAAAGCTGATTACACTGCTCTGAAGAAAAACAACAAATAGAATACAATGCTGCATCAAAGTGTAAAAAATTGAAACAACTATAATGTTGCTTCCTTTAAAGAGCTGTTTTGTGGGGTTTTTTTCCTGATGATTTCGCTGTGATTTTCTGATGATTTTCTGTGCCCTTCAGAACCTAAATACCTACAATTTCAGGTTTTCGCAAGCTACTGCTTTTGGGTTGGCATTAGCCATGCTGATCAACACCTAATCATAATTAAGCTTATTTTGAAGCAGTTGCACAGAATTCACTAGCAAACTTCTGATAAATACTAGCTTGTGAAAATATAAACATGGTAATTTAAAGGCACAGAGTATTTTCAGGTAAAAGGCAGAAAATTGTAATTATAAATCAAGTACTATTTTGAACCATATACATTTGTAAAGCTGTGCTGTTCTAAGATCCTTAATAGCTGTGTTACTCCCCAGACAGCGTATCTGTCTCAGTCTTAGCACACTAGAGGCTATGCCTCAATGGTAGTAAATATTCTGTGACATTTTTTAGTCTTTTAATCCACATTATCGACAAAATTTATGGTGTAGATTTCATATTTGTCTTTATTATCTAAGATGTAGCAACCCTGTAAATCTAATAATACAACTTTTAAAATACGTAACTAATTTCAAGACAATTACATGAGAAAGAGGAAAAGAAGAAACAGTGCACATTAGTGAGGTATAGTTGAACCTTGAAGGCAGGTAACTTTGGGATGGAGGTGTGTGTTAATATTACAATTAGATTATAATGAACCGAGTTCATCCAAGGAGAACGATTTCACCACGGTTGTTGGCTCAGCAGTGGGACATCTTCTCCTATCTCCCCTGGCTGACAGGTGCTATGCAGTTTATCAGCTGCCAAGAACCATTGAGTTCCTCTCCCTGCAAGGATTTCAGCTGAACTTGGCTGCAGTGTCTCCGTTCCACTCCACCCTCCATTCCATCCCCCTTAGCAGGTGCTTACATTTGCAGATTGTGGGTGTGGGGAATCATTGTGGAATTGGTCTCGAGTGTGCCAACCGTATTCCAGCCAGGGAGCAACAACTGTACTTTATGCTATAACCTACATACTTGAGTTAGGATGTGAATATAGCCTCTCAGCTTCCTCTAATTTTATCCTCAGACATCTCTCCGCGGATAGGTGGCCAGAAACATGACAATAACACATTTTTAAAAATCTTCAGAAATTTGTTAGAGAGCTTTAAAGAAGAATGTGATGCTTTTCCATCAGGATTTTTAAGGCTTTAAAGTTTATTGTTATTAATAAAACAAATTTAAAAAAAAAAAAGTTTAACTTATTTTGTTATCAGTGAAAAAATGAGCTAAATAGAAATTGCCAACAGGATTTACTAATGAATTCTAATTCATTTATATGTATGTAAACCAGACTTTCAAATGAACATAACTATGTAGTATTATATTTTACACAGAAGTAAAGTGTATTGTAGCTTTGTAAAATATAAGAGGCAAGATGTCTGTTTAGGTGGGACACCCACATGAGCACTTTGCCACCTGACCTTGGAGGAGCAGCTTCCTATCTTTGGAATCTCTTTTTGAATCTTTCCTTTGACCAGCTGTCTAAACTATAAAATCTGCAGTAAATACTGGCTCTAATATGACAGTTCAGCCTCTCCTTTCAGACCCTGTTTAAAACAGAAGCATCTCCCGTAGCACCCAGCGAAGAACGCAACCCTTGGTAAAATATATTGAATGTGCATATCTATCAGATCAGTGTATTGATCCTACAGGGAAATGGATCTGTAAAAGAATTTCGGGTTAAAATAGTTGAATTCAAGGTTTCACTTTGCACTTCTCCCTGAAACGATATAGCTAAGAATGCTAAGAAGGGGGTGTTTTTTATAGCTATATAGATATTTTGGGAACACTAATGATAGAGCATATAACTTACAGATATTTGTTAAGAGGAGAAAAAAGTTCAAATGATGGTTTTAACTTTTTTTAACACTTCAGTTTTACATATATTTGTTGTAGCAGAATGGAATAAAACCTTTTCTCTTTAATGATTAAGGACATAAAACGTTTACCATTTTAGCACTGTTCTTGAATTTTTTGCTAGAGTAGTTGGTGAGATATCAATCTTACAACCACTCCAAAGTAAACATACAAACATAATTCTTCTAGATGAACTTACTTTTTCTCACTTTTTATAACCCTCAAATAATTGAGTAACATTACGAAAGTATGTTTATTTGATTAAATTATAATAGAAATACTCCCCAGACCAAGTTTGTTTTTTACATTCTTGAAGATTTTTGAAACAGCTCTCTGAAGACTAGGAGTCAATATTTGCATTTATTTTTTAGTTTTGTAGGTATATAGGTTTCATCATGAGCATATAGTATATCTATAATTTTATTAATTCAATATATTTTACTAATGTAATACATTTATTAAAATCCTCACCTTTATATAATATGTATGTTAATATTTTTTAAAAATTATTAAAAATCAACATATTTTAAAATTGCAAATAGAAATCTCACAAAAATCACAGATAAATCCCAGATAATTCGCACTAAATTTTCACCAGCCTTCAGCTTCAGCACATTTTTAATGGGATCATTCCTTTAGAGTTTGTGGTGCTATTTAAAACCAGTGTTCGTTAATTAATTTATTTTTGAGAAAGCTTTTCCTTTTGCTGTCAAGATACTGAAGACATTACATTGCCATTCATCTTTAGACATTATTAAAGTTATTAACTAATAAAAAAATGGCATCTTTGTTATTCCCTCAAAATGCACTTTGTCACTTCTTTTGTTTTAATATATCTTGATGAAATTGCAAAGACCACACAGTCTTTACTTCTACTGCCAACTCTTTTTTAGATCACATCAAAGCATTACAATCCCACCTAGACAATATGGGAGGATATCACCATCATGTCTAATATTCTTTTAAATTTTTCACAGCATTCTGGTCAGATTTCTTCTAATCTCAGTTAAGCAAATATCATATTTGAATTAGCTCAAAACAGTTGCTAAAACAAATTTGGGTATTTGACTAAAGTGCTGTGTCTCACTGAATCATCATGTCTGAAAGTATTTCTGAATTAAGCCTAAACTAAGTGACCACTATATAAAATGCAGGAATCTTCTCTCTAAAATTAAAAGATATATCTTTCTCTACTAGCTACAATGCCCCTTGGTTAGGGAAGAATTTTCTATAATAGTATTCAAACTCAGTTTGCAAACCATGGGCTGCCGTCAGTAAAATGACTCTCAGAAAAAAAGAGTTATTTATAATAACAAATTATTGCTACTTTAAAAACTTTGTATGCTTGTCTTCAATGACTTAATATATTTCTCATTCTACTTAGCTTGTTTTAAAAATATTGAGGAAAAATTATCAGTTGTCATTAGATGAAGTCCATAATAACAGCAAAATATTTGAGGGAAAGAATAGAGAAGATGAAATACAGATAAAAGGTTATATTTAATCCCACAGAGTAAGAGCATTAACCGTTTTGAAACAGATGATCTCTAAGAATAGAAATGTTATCTTTGCTACTCATATTCACCATACAGACTCTTTGTAAAAGAGACAATAGATTAATAACGCTGGTTGTAACACCTTACTTCTGAAGCCTGTGGCCTTTTGTTAGAAACTTCTTTGCACAATAGTTCTAGGTAGCTGATACTTTTTCAGTGCTAAAAAACCCAGAAATGGATTCAGGTGCTAAATAATAATTCTTGCAAGAATTGATGTTGTATGGTAATTATTTAAATTTTAGGCAAATATTATAATGACTTTACATCTACAGGACGTAAAGAGACAGCTTGCTGGAATAGATCCACTGCTGAATCACCATCAAACACTCTCAAAGTGCAGAAACAGGATTTGTCAAGGAATTATCAGCCTAAAGTAGCAATAAATCTGTATGTTGTCTGCATAACAATAATATTTAAAGACATTTTAGGTATTAATGTCAGTCAGTGTAACCACAGATAGAAAGAAAGAATGTTAGAAGTAAAATTTCAAGGTGGATGTTAGGACGAAATCAGACAAATCCTGTTAGTCATAATCAGCAGGATTTTCTTGCTTATCTTCTGTACTTTTTATATTGAACTAATTTGTTTTGTAATACAAAAAGACTGGCAGAGCAAAGATATACCAACAGCTTCAGACCTACTGCACAGGCAGAGATGATATTTAAAAGAAAAATAATTATAGTCTGGGCCTAGTGCCTCTATGGAATCCAATGAATCTATATAGAGTGTATCCTACACTCCTGAAATGTTGGTAGTGGCTTTACACTACACATGTGCAGTGGGTTTAACACATATATGTCCAGTTATTTTATTTAGACCATGCACAGTGGTTACTGATCCTGAAGTTTCATAGATCTGCCACAGAAGAAAAGTGACTGTTCAACCTGTCAGAATTACTGCCCTGGTAGTGTCTGTAATGTGTTGCAATGTCAACAGCACATTCTTGAGAACATTTTGATCCTGTTGATTATTTAATTGCTGTAGATAAAATAAACATTTTTTGTTGAAAGGAACATGATTTCTCCTGAAATTTCAGCATGAGGAGGTGAATATCTGTTCCAGTGTGGTCCTCCATGGGCTGCAGGGGTCAACCTTTGTCACCATGTAATTCCCTAGAGACTGTGGGGGAATCTCTGCTCTGACACCTGGATCACCTCCTTTCCCTCCTTCTCCGTTGACCGTGGTGTCTGCAAGGCTGCTTTTCTCACATGTTACCAGACTTCTTTCACAATTGCTATTGTGCAATTTTTTTTTTCCTTTTCTTAAATAAATTATCACAGAGACGCTACCGGCATCACTAACGGACTCAGCTTTTGCAAGAGGCAGGTCCGTCTTGGGGCTGGCTGGAACTGGCTGTGTCTGACATGGGGACAGCTTTCTGGTGTCTTCTCTGCATGTTCCCCCTTCCCACACACACACATCCACATACACACACACACACCCCTCCCCCTCACTGCAAAAACCTTGCCACATAAACCCAAAACACATTGTTAATGAATTTCTTTGCTCCAGAGAGCTGAGCTTATAAGTAGGGATATAGGATATAAGCGGTGAGTTAGGAAACGATAGTTCCATGTTAAATGACAGGCATGATAAGCAGAGATAGAGCCTCTCTTAGCAGTTACAGTGCCAAAAAGAGAGAGTAGGAGCTGCTGATCTTCCCATGACAGCAAATAAGAGTATTTTCTACTTTCTCTCTCTTATCAGCCTACTACATGGGAGACTGTTCCTTCACTAGAGTCAAATGGTTTTATGGATTAAGCTGAGAAGTGGACAGAACTTCAATAACAAATCATTCCCAAACAGTAATTTCTCTTTTTCATTATCAGTGGCATACACTTGACTGACAGCATCCATCTCAGCACAAATGTGTTCCCAGAGCTTCTGCGCTCTTCTCGGTACAATTCATGCACGCAGCCTCTAAGGAATGAGACAATGTGAGGACAGGAATCTTATTTAGTTCCTGATTTTATTGAGCAGTTTTTCTGCCATAACCACAAGCTTTGCACCAGGATCACTCAGTCTTGTCTGTCAAACATCTTCAGGTGTAAATAATACATCTCTTGCTCGCTTCAGCTTTAGATATTAATTCACTTCACTGCTATGTTCTAAGCCTAACAAATATATTCTGGTTCTTTTTAGTTTAGTGAGAGCTTGCTAGTACAATTTAGCTTTTATTAGGATTATTTAGTATTGTTAGTTAAATTCACTAAGAGACCTGTATTGTTCTCATGTTGTTTTCTATGCCATGCACAATTATACATGTTTATTCCGTGGGGTTCTTGCTCCCACTTTATATACTGAGCATGACGTCACATGGTCAAATATCCCTTCGGTCAGTTTGGGTCACTTGTCCCAGCTGTGTCTACTCCCAACCTCACACGCATCCCCAACTCCCACGCCAGCATGGCAGTACAAAAAGCAGAAAAGGCATTGGCTCTGTGCAAGCCGATGCACAAAAACATCTCTGTTTTCAACCCAATGTTCAGCACAAATCCAAAGCACGCCCCCACACTAACCATCAGGAAGAAAGTTAACTCTACCCCAGCCAAAATCAGCACATTCCACCCCTTATTCCATACCATTTATATCATGCTCAGGTCCTACAGTATTCAGTACATCGTTACTCACCACCTCTCTTCCTCTTCTTTAATATAATACTCAAATATTTTTCCCCTATTGAATTCGTTTAGTCCACAACTTTGGGCTCCATCTATTATGGTGGTCACTTGGGCCAGGAGAGGTAGCGTGTGATGTGGAGTTACTGGAGACCAATGCCAGCTCAGGTCAGGTCACTATTGCACTGAAACTTCTTCTTGTAAGGCTTCTCCTGTGTTGGTTTGGGTGGTGCAAAATTCAAATCATGGCTTACAAAAATTTAAAGACAAATCCATCACAATCTCCACTACTGGTCCTTTGGCCCTGGTTTTAGGGTTTAACATTGCAATGAACTCCTCCCCTTGTCTCCAGGCTGACTGCAACAAGGAGTTCCTGTTATAGAATAGTCCACCATTAGTATAGTCCATATAGCAGTCCTCCATGGGCTGCAGAGGCCCAGCTGCATCACCACGGTCTTCACCATGGGCTGCAAGTGAATCTTTTTTTCCCCTGCACCAGTGTGGGGTCCCACCCACAGGAGAGAGTCCTCCCTGAACTTGTCCAACATGGATCCTTCTCAGGGGCTGCAGTTCTTCACAAGCCTCTTCAGTGTGGGTCCTCTGTGAGGTCAGAAATCCTGCTGCAAGCCTACTCTGTCACAGGAATCTCACAGGGTCACATCCTTCCTCAGGCACCCACCTGCTCTGGCATGGGATCCTTTCACACGTCACAGTCCCTTCAGCTCCAGTTCCGAAGTTCCAGCTTGTCCAGTACAGCAGCACAAAAACAACAGCAGTACCCTGGCCACTTGCCAGCCCAGGCACATTGCCAATGGCTGTTATCAAAACGTTCTCAGGCACACATCAGTAAGGTGATAAGCAATACAGCACTACAGCAAGCAGCGAAAGGAAAAAGCAGCACTAACAAGCAGTAGACTCTAATACACAGCCAGGAAAGTGAGCCCCATGGCAAGCAAAGAAGCCTGCTGATTACTAGCTAGGCAGCACTAACAGATATTCAAATCTAGTACATCCAAATTCAATTGGGTACATCCCAGTCAGATCTGTCTTTATCTCAAACACTTCGAGCCCCAAACTGGGTGCCAAAAAGGACTGTTGTGATTTAACCCCAGCCAGCAACCAAGCCCCACACAGCCACTTGCTCACTCTCCCACCAGTGGGATTGGAGAGAGAAACAGGTAAAATCTGGAAAATTCATGGATCTAGGTAAAGATAGTTTAATAAGTGTATTGGTTTTGCTCGGCCTGGTTTTTGGTAGCGAGGGGGCCATAGAGGTGGCTCCTGTGAGAACCTCCTGGAAGTTTCCACCATGTCCAGCAGAGCCAATCTCTGATGGCTCTGAAAGATTGACATGCTGCTGGCCAAAACTGGGCCAATGAGAGAGGTTGATAACACCTCTGTGATGACATATTTAAGAAGAAAATCAAAACAAAGTCAGGGGAGTTTTGGCTTCTAGCCAGAGAAGAGGAGGAGGTGAGAGCATGTGAGGGAAACAACATGGCGACACCAAGGTCAGTGTCGACACCTTCAGGAGAAGGAGGAGGAGGAGGTGCTCCAGGCACCAGAGCCATGATGCCTCTGCAGGCCATGATGAAGACCATGGTGAAGCAGGTTGCCCCCCTGCAGCCCATAGGTCCATGGGGGATGCAGAGATCCACTCACAGCCTGTGGGGGAGGTGCCCACACCAGAGCGGGTGGATGCCTGGAGGAGGCTGTGATCCAGTGGAAGACTTGGTGGAGAGAGAGGGCCCTGCTTCCAGGCTGGAGCAACCTGTCCTTGGAGGACTGCACCCCATGGAAAGAGAGAGCCATGGCGCAGCAGTTTTGGGATGACTGCATGCCCGTGGGAGGGACTCACACTGCAGCAGGTGCGGTGTGGCTGCTGCTCATGAGAGTGGATCCACGTTGGAGAGGTTCGTGGAGAACTGTCTCCCATGGAAGGGACCCCATGGTCTCACAGGGGAAGACTCCTTTTCTGGAGCAACGGAAGAAAGTCTCGGCGATGAACTGACCAAAGCTCCATGCCCTGTCTCCCTGTGCTGTCTGTGGGAAGGAGGGAGGGGCTGGAGGGAAAAAGAGTTTTAAGGGTTTATTTTACTTCTCATTATCCTCCTCTGATTCTGTTAACCATAAATTCACTTTGTAACTTTAAGTTAAGCCTGTTTTGTCCTCGAAGTGTTTTCTCCTGGTCCTTATCTCAACTAATGAAGCCTTTGTTAATTTTTTTTCCTCTCTCCTCGGCCCAGCTGTGGCAGGGGAGGGTGAACAAGAGACTCTCATGGCTGCCTGGCGTTGGGCCAGTGTCAAACCACGACAGTAAGGAAAGCAAAAATCATGCACACAAGCAAAGCAAACCCAAAGAATTAATTCACTATTTCCCATGGGCAGGCAGGTGCTCAGCCATCTCCAGGAGAGCAGGACCCCATCATGGTCATGGTGATTGAGAAGACAAACACCATCACTCCAAACTATTACTTGGGTGTGGCAGTACGAAAAGCAGAGAAGGCCCTGGCTCTGTGTAAGCCCTGCTCAGCAAGAACAAAAACGTCACTGTATTGACAACCCTGTGTTCAGCACAAATCCAAAACACAGCCCCATACCAGCCACTGTGAATAAAATTAACTCTGCCTCAGCCAAAACCAGCACAAGGTGTAAATGAATCATAGTAGAAAATTAAATCTCTACTCAAAGACATGTCCATGAGAATCCACTTATGTCTTTAAAGCTCTGTTTCTTGTTCCTGACAGAATACAAGCCTGGCAGAAATCAGTAATATTCTTTGTTTCTCATTCTTCCATTTTTCGAGATTCAGAAATAAAGTTTGTTTATGTGTCTCACAACCTAAAGGGTTACCCAGGCTACTAGTGATAAAGATCACAGCTGTGGGTTCATAGGAATCCAGAAAACACAAGCACACAGAAGTTTTCTTGTCTGAATTTCTCTACTTGATTAGACATTATCAGAAATATTAAAAAAAAAATCACCACTGGCAAATAGATATATTATTAATAAAACAAATATATATACCTATATTCAGCTATTTTATTATCAGCAATAACTAGTGTGGCAGTAATCAATAATAGCAACAATCAACAGTATTGCGGCAATAATAGCAGGAATAGATAATCACAGCAACAACAATTTATAAAATTACAGGCTACTATAAAGTTATCAGTAGTACAGCAACTTATCGATAAAGTAACAGCAAATATGATGCTTTACTTATATGAATACATACGATAGCAAAGTGCATTAAACAGATTTCATAAAGGGACCAAACCCAGAGGGGACTCAGCTGTCCCAGAAGTGGGAGAACTAACTGAACCAACCCCAGGGGAAGTCCCAGAGGGGAACCAATCCACATCAGTTTGGAGTCAGCTGGGCGTCCCCAGTGAGGGCTCAAGATCTTGTAAAAAGTTCACCAAACTTTTGAGGAAAGGGAAATGTATGCGAAGCACAGGGAGTTCTCAGAAAGAGAAGATCCACTTTTGATAAAAAATAAATCACTATTTTATTGTAGAGACATAAGAGGTCGTAGGACACTACCACTTCAAGCAGTAAATAGATGCTGGCAATTTATATTTTTTCACTTGGAAACCAATAGATGATGGTATTTTCTGTTCTATGGGATAAACTTTTTATTTTTCCGGACTGTTTTCCTGTTCTTGCTGTTAGAACAGCCAGTGGTGGTTACTGATTCTTACTTTCTCATGATGTTTTCCCCTTTTCACTAACTATTTTTCACCTGTTCAGACTATAGCTCGTTGCAATTCCCTGGGTTTTGGCTTATTGGTGGTATCTCAGAATGTATCTAGGATGTTTCTGGGTACCCAACTGTACTTGAGATGTGCCAGTTGTACTCATAAAGGATGCTTATGGTTCCTAGGCCTAGTTCCCGGGCTAACAGTTCCAGTCTGGCAGGCATTTTTGCTGTCAATATTTCAGCAAACACTTTTTTTTTTAGTATTTTTCCCTTATAACCAGGCCTTCTTAATGGTTCCTCACATCAATATAAAAAAAAAGAAAAAAAGGGAAAATAACAAAAAGAAAGAAAAGAAGCATGCAGTGATTTTTGTACCCTTTCTCGCACTAAATCAAGAACTTCATTTAAAGAGTTTTGTTCTTACATTTATCTGTTACTTATGAAAGAAAATGATGATAATACAACCTTTATTCTGCCCTTAAGGTGTAATGTGTCCTTTTCCCAGATGGTCAGAGATTGTTCTTCGTTTCAGGTAATACTTCCGCCAAGGCAACAAGTTTTCCAGAATGGCCAGAAGAATCGTCCCATTAACAATCAGTTTCAATTCTAATTTTGAATAACTGTCTGATGGTAAATGCTGCCTTACACCGCTGATCTCTAAAAGACATAAAGAAGTGGAAAATATCCTCAAAGCCATTCCGATACGAACTATGACCAATATGTCTAAGCTAATGAGAGAATTTAAACCACCTTAAAATAATTATTTATTTCAATTATTTACAGGGTGGTTTTTTCAATTCAAGTCTCATTAGGGAAAAGAAAAACTGTGTGTCTGTCATCAGGAGACAGCCTGAAAATATAATGATGCTTTTCAGTAATTACACTACATAAAAGATGGGTATTTATTATCAGTTTTTCACAGATGTCTTTGATGTTCACACAGAGTCTGTAATACTCTTTAAGAAAATGAGAAATCTGGAATCCATTCAAACTATTTCTAAGAATAAATGTTGGCAAGCAGCCCTCAGAAATTTTTGGAGTGCCTCAGAAACACTACGTTTTTTTGTGGATCTCAACACAGAAATGAAAGAATTCTTCTGATATTTACAATTCAATGCATAAGAATCTTTTTATTTTCATTAGACATGACATGTTAGACCAGAAGAATGTAACAGGAAATCTCTAAATCACAACTAAGTGAATATTAGAGGAGACTTCTTGGAAAAAAAAAATCATCAGATACTTTCCCTGGTTTTTTACTGATTGATGACTCTTGCTGTCCACTGACAGACAAGAGATAATATGTTGGATCTTTTTTAAGATACCATATGATCATTTCAATTCAACAGAAAGAATCGGTACTAGTTTACTTTTCAATTGATGACATGCATTTTGACTTTAAATTTTAAGCTTATCTTAAGCAGAGTAGGACTAAAAGCACATCGTAACACAAATTTAGCATTTCAAATTAAATTTAATATTTTAAAAGGGTTCTGAAAAAAATGAAGTGATTCTATAACGATGATGTCTCTCACATACAAGCAGAATTCCTTGAAGAAATATAAGATAGGAATGACTGGATAAATCGAAGGTTTGCAAAGCTGCAGAGTGTGGTGCATAACAATTTAAAGAGGACTTAACCATGCTCAAAGCAGTTTTTCTTTGCAACTGAAAAAAATAGAGCTATATAAACCGAGACACGGGGAGTAGTTATTAATCTACTGGTAACAATACTCCCTCACCTGAAACATTTTCCCGGCTTTGAGCATAGCACTTTGGGAAAGAAGTTTGTTGGAGAATATCAAGAGACGAGCAATGAAAATGACTAAGGGTGAGCCTAGAAAATACTGTTATCAGGAGTCACTGGAAGATGGGAGTTTGTTGAGTTTAAAGATGACTGATACAATTGTCTTCAAATACATAAACAATAGGTTCAAAAGGAAGGAATCAGAAGTTCTTCATGGATGAAAGAGGAAACAGGGATGATATAAAATAAATACAATAGTCCACATAAAACGGACATTGTGTAACTGTAAGCAACAATGAAAGATCATTTTTAATCATTCTGTTCTTGAGCTCTTTACTGTTTGACGTTTCTGTACACTGAACACAGCACTATATAGGTCTACGCTTGTCTTCTTAAGTGACAAAAATGACAAAATGATTAGGTCAACTTTCCAGCCTTTATTGCATTGTTTGGAGATGATCAGAAGCAATATGGCACAATAAAATGAAATATATTCCCCTTTTCTTAATCTTCATAGTCTCATGATATTACAAAATATAACATATAATATTTTTATGATTTATTACAAATCATAAAAAGCAATTTTATAAAGAATTCTTTAAGCATTCAGACTAAAATATCCCATCTTCATAATATTAATCAAAATAATAAACTTGCTTTCAGAATTCAACGTAGAAGAAACTATCATTTTCCAGAGACTTCAGTAAACTATTATATTTACTGCATAGACCTAACATACCTAACCCTACTGGATTCAGACTTCAGAGAAGTCTTAAGGAAATATTCTGTAGTACATATTTTTAAATTACAATTTAATATTTAATTCCTGTAAAAACAGATAAAACATTTCCTTGCAAATTTCTAGATCATATTCAGTTGAGATCAAGTAGCGTAGAGCATTGTGATGTACTTAGCACACCTCTTAACACACCTTTCCTGAAGAGAGGATTAGTGAGGGAAAATTTTGTGACAAGTTCCTTAACCCTGCTCAACTGGAAAAGTAAATACGTGCCTCTGACAAAATACACGCTTACATCCACACTTAGTCTTTTTCCAATTATAACAAAATGACTACAAATTCAGAACAGGATTTTGAAAGAAAAAAGAACCTTGATCTCTTTAACATTTTGTGTATTTTTACTTAAGCATTGAGTAAAAGTTAAACACATGCTTGAGTAACATGTTAGCTGAAGGACTAAAAGAGGAACCCTGAGGCATTTTGGTGATGCTGCTTTGTTCATGCTATTCCTAACTCTATAATTTTCACTATAATTTCAGTATAATCTATGTTTTCACTACAAATTATTTCACTATTTTCACTGTAACAAAAACATGCAAGGCTAGCTCAGAGTAAGTGCACATATATGGAAGTTTCGAAAAAATTATCATTTAGATAACATATTTTAACTGCATATTCAAGCCTACAAGAACATGGAAACACCAGAACAAGTATATCTGCCATAAAAAAGTATATGATTTTCAATGTATGATATATCTTAACTTTATATTCAGCATTTAGGCTGTATTAAGTAAAAAAAAAAATACAGCTTTATTGACAAGTATTCTGTGATCTAAATTTAAAATCTCAGTTTTAAATTAACTAGACAAATTGTATAAAGCAAGTGATCTCACATTGTAAAAGGTTACCTCATGATAGAAGTATTTAATTAATTTTAGATATGAAAATTGGATATGAAAAGGTCATAGAAATACTTAAACATAGCATAATCAGGTAATTAAGTCAGATAATTCAGATCATCATTGAATGATTAAAATTCATGATACTAATACCTGATTAAAATAAATATTTTTTGATCTCTACATAATTGCCTTCTATGGTAAAACAACTAGCTGTGTGGATGAGGGGAGAGCTGGGGATACGATCTGCCTTGATTTCAGTAAGGCATTTATTCTGGTCTCTCACAGAGTTTCCTTGCTAATGAGCTGCTAAGAGATGGACAGGACAGAGGAATAGCAAAATTGGTGGGAAAGTGAATACACACCAAGTTTGTGGATGGCATCCAATTGGGAAGAGCAGTACAAGAGTCTGGACAGATGAGTCACACTCAGTGTGATCTCTGCAGGCTGGAAGATAGATCAGCAAGAAATCCATAAGAATTAACAAAAAATAAACGTGGAATCCTGCACATGGGACAGAATAATTATAATCTCTGTATCTAAAGGCTAGGGACTGACAGCTGAGAAGCAAATCCGATTAAAAGGTCCTGGGATTCCTGGGGCTCGATGTGACTCAGAAGTGTGTCTTGGCAGCAAGGAAGGGCAAGAGCTTCCAGGTGTCAATCTGAAAAAGTGTACCAGCCGACTGTGGGACACGATTATTCCACACTGCTCAACATGTGGTATGCCACATATGGAAAAGTAAACTGATTCTTCTAGTTTAAGGGAGACATTGATATATCCCTAGATGACTACCAAGATGATGAGATAGCTTGGGAAGACATGAAGAAAAAGTTGAAGGAACTGGGTCTGTTCCACTTTGAGAACAGAAGTCTGGTCTGGTGTAGACGGAGGGGAACCATATTCCCATCACACTCATTAAATAAAAGGCAGTTACAAAGACGGATAAATATCTTCACAAGGATTCACAGAGACAGGACAAAAATCCATGGCCACAGGTTGCATTAAGGGAAATTCTGTGTGAATATAATAAATGCTTTGTTGTGACAACAATTAATCATTGTCATATATTGCTTGGAGAAATGATGGAACCTCTCTCTCCAGAACTACTCAGCCTGACAAGGTGCTGGAACAGGGCCCTGGAAAAACTAACTTAGGGCCTTGCTTTCAACAGAATTCTGGACCAAATGAACCCTGGAAATCTATTCCAGACTATAGCCCCTGCGCGGGTTCTGTGGTGCTGGGTGAGAGCAGCTGCAGCGTGTTCCACAGGATCCCTTTGATGAGGGGTCCCAGGTGGGGCCAGACCCCTGCTAGCCAGCTGTTCCCCACCAAGGGTGGTGATTGCCAGCAACCACCCCACGCATCGTTGGTTCAGGCGCTCCCAGAGGTGGAGAGGTGGCCCAAGGCCAGGGAAGTCCAAAGGTGTTTATTTGGTGAGGTCCCAGTACCAAATGGGCGAACTTCCATTCAGCTGGGGCTTAGGAGGGGGTCCCGAAGGGGGCGGGGTAACACAAAACAGCCAGTGGGGAGAGAGGGAGAAGGGGGTGGGTAATACAAAAACAACCAATGGGGAGAGAGGGACAGGAATGGGGGCTTTGGTTACATCTTGCAGGGGTGCATGAATATTCATAAAAGTCGATGGAAGAAACTCTTACAACAAACCCAGAGGGAGGTTTCTTGGACCCAACCATGGGCTCCTTTGGTCTTCTGGCCCCCTCCACTACCAGTGTTGGTTCTTCAGCCATCACAACACCAGACTAGATATTTCTATGGTTCTATGATTGTACAATTAATTATATCCACAAATACCTGTTTTCAGGTGTTGCTGCTACTTATTCTTTTTATTCCCCTCTTATAGAAGGGTAGACACTTTGTCAAATCTGTTGGAGAATGTTTATAGACATATTAAAGAGATTTATCTTAGCTTAAAATGCACCCAAACCAATAAATACCTGACATATAATGAGGTAATATGATTATTATTTCTCTGATCCATATGGACACACTAATCTAGAAGTTAACACAAATTCTTTTGGTCTTTAGCACTAGCAGAGTTTCAAATTGTTTACTATGAATGAAATGGTTCAATTATTCAGTCCAAATTAATCTAATTATCAAAGTTCTAAGATACAAACCAAAAACTTCTGCTTCGCAAGGACTGTTTTTAAGTTCTTGCAAATGTAGTCAGTAGCAATACTGTAAGAAGCATCTTATACATCTCATTTATCTCATATAGCCTGAAAAAGTATTTTTGGATGTAATTTCATGATAGAGTCACAATTTTAAGTTTGTAAGAAACTCTGGAGATCATCTAGTCTAAACTTTATAAAGCAGGACTTACAGCAGGTTGCTCAGGTCCAGTCAAGATTTAAATTTCTCCAGGGATGGAGATTCCACAGTTTTACTTGGTCATCTGTTCCAGTGTTTGATCATTGTCACTGTGATTTCTTTTCCTTTAGCTGTAGTGGGAATTTTCCTTTTTGGAACTTGTACTTTTGCATCTTTTCCCATCACTGAACCTCCAAGGAAGGTTTGGTTAAGTGTTTGAAGACAGTGAGTAGATATTCCCTTAACTTTCTCTCCTTAAGACTGAAAAAAGCCAATTCTCTGAGTCTCTACCTCTACACTGACATAGGAGAACTTGTTGGGGTGCACTCAATCCCACTGTTCATGTTACCGACAAAGGTGTCAAACAGTGCTGGTCCCAATGCAGACTCCTGAATAAAGCCACATACCACTGGTCTCTACTTGGACATCAAGACATTGACTACAATCCTTTAAGTGAGACTATCCAGCCAATTCTTTATCCACTGAGTAGTCCATATGTCGCATCCATGCCTCTCCAGTTTACAGACACGGATGTCATGCAGGACAGTGTCAGATGCTTTACACAAGTCCAGATGTATGGTGTCAGCTGCTCTTCCCTTATCCACCACTGTCACAACCCCTTCTAAGAATGCCATCAAATTTGTCAGGCATGATTTGCCTTTCATGAAGCCATGTTGGCTGTCACTAATCACCTCATTATTGCCCATGAGCCTGAGCATAGTTTCCAGGAGGATCTGCTCCATGATCTTGCTAGTCACTAGGTTGCGAGGTACTGGCCTATAGTTGCTTGGCTCTTTCTTTTTTCTCTTTTTAAAAATGGGGATTATATTTCCCCTTTTTCCAGTTAGTGAAATTTCACAGGGCTGCCACGGCTGCTTAAATATGATGGATATTGGCTCGCCCACTTCCTCCACCAGTTCTCTTAGGACCCTTGGATGTATCTCATCAGGTCCCATGACTTGTGCACCTTCAGGTTCCTTAGATGTTCTCAAAACTGATCTTCTACAGTGGGCAATTCTTCAATCTCCTAGTTCCTACCTTTACCTTCTGACTTGAGTAGTGTGGCCAGTGTACTTGCTGGTGAAGACTGAGGCAAAAAAATTGTGAAGTACCTCAGCTTTCTCCACGTCCCAGGTAACCTAATCTCCTATTTCCTTCCTAATAGGTCCCACATTTTCCTTGTCATCCTTTTATCAGTGACATAGCTATAGAAGCTTTTCTTGTTGTCCTTGACATCACTGGTCTTCTTTAAATCCATCAGGGCTGTAGCTTTCCAAACCTGACATGTGGCTGCTCAGACAAAATCTCTGTGTTACTTACGGGCCACCTGTCCCTGCTTCCACCCTCTGTAGGCTTCCTTTTCGTGTTAGTTTGTCCATCCATGCAATCCTCCTAGTGTTTTTGACTGACTTCCTTCTTTTTGGGATTCATTACTCCTGAGCTTGGAGGAAGTGATCCTTGAAAAAACCTTGAATATTACTATTAATTAAAAAAAAAAAANCTTCTGACTTGAGTAGTGTGGCCAGTGTACTTGCTGGTGAAGACTGAGGCAAAAAAATTGTGAAGTACCTCAGCTTTCTCCACGTCCCAGGTAACCTAATCTCCTATTTCCTTCCTAATAGGTCCCACATTTTCCTTGTCATCCTTTTATCAGTGACATAGCTATAGAAGCTTTTCTTGTTGTCCTTGACATCACTGGTCTTCTTTAAATCCATCAGGGCTGTAGCTTTCCAAACCTGACATGTGGCTGCTCAGACAAAATCTCTGTGTTACTTACGGGCCACCTGTCCCTGCTTCCACCCTCTGTAGGCTTCCTTTTCGTGTTAGTTTGTCCATCCATGCAATCCTCCTAGTGTTTTTGACTGACTTCCTTCTTTTTGGGATTCATTACTCCTGAGCTTGGAGGAAGTGATCCTTGAAAAAACCTTGAATATTACTATTAATTAAAAAAAAAAAAAGATAAAAATCTAAAACCTTACTGTTCATTGCATACACATTACTAGAAATTTTTTCACCACCACCTTAAGGCAAAATATAGTTGAACTAACAATACCTATATAGTAATTTGTGGGCTGTCGTGTGTTTTTCTTTCCTATCATGATATTCAGTAGTACAACAGTACATTAGGAAACCTTTTTTTTTGACGTGTTGACAACCACCATTGGTTTTCAAGAGAGAAAAAGCTCAATTTATCAATAGCCTTCATAAATAAATCAAATATTTTGCAACCTGTTGTTACCTTGGGAAGTATTAACACCTGCATGTTCTATTGTCTCACGGTCTCACAGCTGATAAAAGTCCATCTGGGGGTCTACATTGTTATATCAGCTCCCAAACTACAGAAACTGAGTCACATATATTTGTCATAGGACACAGGCTTCCTGAAAAGGTAACCTGCATGAAGTAGTTTAACTCTATTTAATACTTAAGGAAAATATGATGGCACAAGACCCATCAGTTTAGCTTAAGTTTTAGCATGCCCTCCAGCTGCAAATTCGGATTTTTTTTCTTTTCACATCAGAAATTGACTTATTGATTATAAAATAGGAAACAAACTGGGAAAAGTGTAAAATTATAAACAAACAGGATATTGACAATCTATCTAGTAATTTCCCTACCATTGGGAAATCATCTTGGAAAGGAGCTTTTCAATTCACACTCTTTATTTCTTCAACATTGACCTTCTATTGTTTTTATTTATTTATATTCTTGTTTCCCAGTTTTTTCTCTGCAGGAGTTAAGTTTCAATGACATATATATCTTGTCACAAATAATGATTCACTTTCTTGTTTTCACCTCCCCTCTCCTGTATTTTCTCTATCTCTTGTGTTGATCTTTTTTCTAAACCTTTTTAATGTAAATGAAACATTCACTACTTGGCCTTAGGCTGATTCATTGTAAATTAAGCATTCTATTTCATCAGGGAATGAAAGAGGAAAGATACACTATTTTCAAGACTAGTACAATATTTAATAAGTCGTGTATTGTATTTACTTTACATAGATCCTGTGCAATTCAGAGTCTCCACAGCACCTTTACTTTTCCACTGGCATTTTATACTCTCTATTATTAATATGCATGAAAAATAGTAGTTTCAGAACACTCTTTCCTAAGCTGCTACTTCCATTTCTGCTCTTTTTTTAGGTTCTTTTTCTCCATAGCACAAGTTTTACCACCACCTTTCCCCAAAAATAAACACTTTCACAATGAAACAAACAAAAAAGTTCATCAAAATTAAATATTCCCCGATGTTTTTGTGAAGCAGAATTTCCTCCTTAACATTGTTTCCTCACTGATATAACTGAGTTTTAGGAAGGACGTTATCTTAAAACACTGAAAACACAACTCTAAATAATAGAGGCAAACATGAGTAAGACGGTCCTAAATATTCAAATAGTTCCCTTTTTAAAAGCCTTTGCTTTCCACAGACTTTAATCCTTGACTGTGACTGTTACCATCCCCACTCAACTTTCACGATAATGACTGATGAATGTCTTTTTGCAAATATATAGCTAGTTCTGACAAAAAGGTACTTGCATGTTTTTTACTGGAAACACCTGTACCCAATTTAGTAATTCAATTTTACTTGAATCCGATTGTGTAATATTCCACATCAGTAAACACAACAATATTATTTCATTATCCTTAAAAAACATTTTGGAAAAGTCTTCCTCCCTCTGTCTTTTCAGAGAAGCCGTACATTATATTGTGCCACAAAATGTAAGATGAAGAAAACTTTCAAAAAAATAATACTTTCCTAGTTGTTTTTTTTTTCCTACATCCTGCAGTAACTTTAAAAAGTCACTATCTGTATAACAATAAGACTTGAGGCAGTTGGCTAAACATAAGCAGTAGAGAAACTTATGTGCCCGAAGGTACCCAAATGCATCTGATCAGGGCTGACAAAAATGAGGTTTGCACATTTCTGGATGGCAGGAAAGGACAAAACAGGCTATCTTTGGACAAGCCCATATGGCAGCAGAAAACAATGTTTAGTCAAGTCAGTCCCCACCTTATTGTAAACCTCTCACTGAAATAGAAAGATAAATGTAGAATTCATCCTATGCCTTTTATGGAAATCTTATACTTTCACAGCAAAAAAGAATTAAGAGCTATGCATATAGTCAGAATAACTTTCAGGTCTAAGTAAAATTAAAAATTACAAACAGTTAAAAGACTCTTTTTTTCCTTTGTAAGACCAGCTCAAGAAAGACTATATGACAGTGTAATTTTGCCCTTCTTCTCCAAGATTTCATTCATCTACTCCCCACCTACCTCAAAAGTTAAAAGTCTGAAATAAATGAAAAACTTCAGTATGAAGAGACATTACTAGAGTATGACTTATCAGTTCAAATACAAATTTCAAGAAAACTTAATTTGTATAATTCTTACCTATTTTCCAGAAGTTTTCAAACGGTTCTATTCTTTTGAGTTCTATGGCACAATCTATAGTTCACTGAAACAAAAGTGTGCCTGAAATTCTTTTGTGATAGCAAATGCTGTGGGATAAAAATGCAATTTATGCTTGCTTTTAGAAGTCCTCTTTTTTTCCTGTATTTCAAACTCAGATTCACAGTAAGTGTTTATCTTTTCCAGGTATCTATATTGGTGTTTTACTTGAGATACTTAGTCCAATATGGACTCATTGTTCTTTGTTCCTTGCGTGCACCTCTCTTTCTCCTGTAGCTTTAGAAACTCTTAAGTTCTTTCTTGAAATATGTGGAAGACATTATTCTTATAAACAGCATAACCAGTTCTGTTGTCTTTATCTGGAATGTTCCAGTTAACATTCTTGGGTGTTTCCTCTTTATCTGGCTGACAATTTCTCCATATCTTTTAATATTTCAATGGTATCAATATTAATGTTTCTAGTGTATCAGTGCTGGGGCTAAGCCTATTAGTTTCAAACAACATGGAATAATTTCAGAATAACTCTGATCCCAGAAAGCACTGGAAGCTTTTTTTTTTAACTTTAGCTTCAAAAAAACCTACTTATCAGAGATTTGGCTATATTATAAATATCTTTGTGGTAAGCTTTTTTGGCTACCTTTCGTAAAACTGCCTTTTCCATATTTTCCTTTACTTCTTGTTATATTGCTACATAATATGTTAAGTCTCCAAGTCCTCAAAAGTTAAAGAAAACCGAAACTAACAGAAAAAAACCCCAAACAAATCAGCAAGGGAAAATTGAAGGAATGCAATAGAGGATGGCCTAAAAATTGTTAGTTGGTATGAATAAAATCTACCTACGATTGTAAAAATATAATGAAAATCTGAGACAGAATCTTTGTGTGAGAACAGCAAAGGAAACTCTTTTGAACTCGGTAGCTTAATGACTGTGGTTTATAATTGTTCTTTCACCTCTCCACTCTATTTTCTTTAGCAAGGTTTCATTTTTTATTTTTTCTTTATTTACCTTCCTCAATTAAAGAGAATAAAATTTAAACCAAAAAGTGTTTCTTAGCATCCAAAATTATTTCACGATAAAATATGCTAATATGCAGTATATTTCTCTCACTTTTTGGTTAAGCGTTGCATGCTGAAGGAATGTGTTCCTTGTGAACATTAAGAGTCTAAAACATCTGCTGGACAAGAAATATTATTTTTAATATTTTTATTTACATTACTTTACTAAGCCAGGTTTCACATTTCATGCCTTGGTGGTTTTAAAGTTGTTTATTGCTCTATTTTTCTTATCACAAGGGAACATGTTGAGACTTCCTGTCACTTATCTGTCTTCAAGGACTTGTGTACTGGACTTATGTAATTTTTTACAGAGGACACAATGCCTTTGTTTTCACGCCACCAGAGAGCACTGTTGGATCATTAAGATTTGGCTTTTTTTTCTTTCTAGATGTTAGCTAAAGTAATGAGAACCAGGGGTTCAAACAAAACTTCGCTAAATATTCTTTCTTACCTCATGACAAATATAATGAGAACATAAGGCAAAATAAATCGATTGGTATCTTTGTATTTGTAGTTCTGCATTCTCTCAACATTATTTTCTTTTAAGTAATGAAAAGACTGCTATTACCAAAGTTACTACTAGTGATACAGTTTGTATTATCAATTTTCATAAATTTTATTCTACTCGCTAGTCCAGCTGTGATTTGTATAATAGGACAACTGTGAAGATCACTTCTGGTTCCTCATTCAGGAGAACAAAAACATCCCTTCCTCCCACAGTAAATAACATGACATGGAGTAGAAGACTATGCTGCAAAAATACCTTGCCACTGTGCCAATCACAGGTGATAAATGCAACAGTCATGGCAAAGATCAAGGAAACTGTGTTCAACTGGAAGAAAGGTCACAAAGTTACCTTCAAAGGACAAGGAAGAGAGTGGTAGCCTGGTCTTCTAATTTCATTTTTTTTCAATACCGAGAACTACAAATCTTCAGTAGGTCAGGAAGTCGCTCTGTGTGTAGGTATATGTATGAGTGCCTATGCCAACATACACCTGCGTATAGCCTTGCATAAAATATGCATATGTATAACACATTAATTTTTAAAAAATCTCTTAATTTTGCAAAGAAGCTAAGCACTTATCTCTATGTAGTTAAGCTTTACATTAAATTGACCAAGCATAGTTTTGAGATGCTTTTCATAATTCAAAAGGGAACCATTAAGTGGACCACAAAACTGCTTAACCTCTTGGTATTACACAGTTTTAGCATTTCAGTTTTGAAGCCATTTTCAGATACCATTTAGGATTTTTCTAAGACAGGGGAATAAAGACTATGGAAGGTCTTAACTTTGCCTTAGATTCAAAATGTTCCATTTAAATTTAAGTGTCTACATGCACTTTTATTTTAAAACATGGTGATTAAAAAACGTTGGAGGAATTGAAATTAACTTACTTTGATCAATTAATTATGAGATTTCTAATGTAGCTAAATAAGAAACAAAAATTTGTAGAAGAGCTTCTAGAAAATTAAATATATTCTAGGAAAAAAGTCTTCTAGAAAGATACACGTCATAGTTTTCTTACATCCAAACTTAATTATATGTTTTTTTGTATTGAGGAATGTTTTGTGAGAATTCTACTTTCCTTGTAGTACTAGGAGAAGGCAATTACTCTAATAATATCGAATGTCTTTATTCCACCCTTGATTATTCATTTTAATATAAGGAAATTATTCTGAAATTATGATATAATTACTAAGTGTTAAATTTTCTTACCGTACTGAGGCTTGGATATTGAAATGCATAAGAATCATCCATTCTGCTGATAATTTCGAAATTCCAGTTGTAGCACACACCACCAAAAAAATCCTGTTTTTTGTTTCCTCAGCATATCTTACGGTAAACTCTAGAGTAAGAAAGAGTGCAAAATCATCTTTCACTGTTTTTGCAATACAGGATTTAACAGCCTTTTCCTTTTGATGCATCTGCTAAGTAAGCATTTTTCCTTCTCATCATCATAAAAAAATCTACTCTGTAATGAGCTTTCTCCTGTTATCCACAACCAAGGTGATGCAGACTATATTGAACTTATCTGAGATTTTCCATTGGCACGCTTGTTTCCACAATATTAATTCTTCTCCTTCTACTTTGGGTTTTTATCAGATAAAATGTGCGTTGGAATTTTTGCTTGGGTAAGGACTTCAAAATATCTATATATTCAAATGAGAAACAGGACAATGATAATCTTCTTAACCTGTTTTCTTGATTATTGCATTTTCTATTACTGCAGGTTTTTCATATCTATATCATACATTATTTATATGTAAAGTTTATTCTCATGCTGTAAAAGTGCATAAAACTCAAAGTAGTGAAAATATGTTGTCTATAAATGACAGAGTGGAATCATGGAAACATTAAGGCTGTAAAAGATCACCGCCACCTCCCTGAACATTCTGTTCTCCAGTGCATTCTTGATATCCAACCTGAACCTCCCATAGCACATCTTGACACTATTTCCTCTTGTCCTGTGACTTGTCACCTGGGAGAAGAGACTGACCCCCCACCTTGCTACAAGCTCCTTTCGGGTAGTTGCAGAAACCAATAAAGTCTCACCTGAGCCTCCTTTTCTCCAGGCTAAACACGCCCAGCTCCCTCAGCTGCTCCTCGTCAAACTTGTGCTCCAGACCCTTCCCCAGCTCTTTTGCCCTTCTCTGGACACACTCCAGCACCTCAATGTCGTTCTAAAAGTGAGGAGCCCAAATCTAGACACAGGATTTCAGGTATGACCTTTTCTTGCTGTGAAGGTGATTAATCATTGGAATAATTTAACCAAAGAAGTTGCGGATTCTTTACTGTTTGACATCTTATAGAGACTGAATACCTGCTGAGAACACATATTTTAATTTAAGTGCAGGATTTTCTTATATCTGCATCTCAGGATTTTTAACCTTAAAGTCTTTATGATGGCTACAAGGTAACGGGTGAAGTAGCAGTAAAATCAGCATAAAAAAAGTTATACCTGTAGTTCAAGAGATTCCACTGTCTACCTCTTTCCAGATAAATGGTGAAAATGTAAACAGGGATCTTGAGGCCAGTAGAAGTTTTGGTCAGAGTTTGAACTGCATTGTGTCAACTTCTTGAATTAAAAAAAGAAAACAAACTTACTTCATGACATTTCTTTTAAAACCACACCCATCTGTCTTCAGTAGGGCTTGAAATGAGTAGTTCTATTTAATTTAAACATCTGAACCTCAGCTGCATACACAACTGCTGCCACCTTAAGTCTGATAAGCTATGATTACGTGATGGCAGTAGTCTTTACAAGGAAGCTCAGTTCAGTGAAGGTGTTTCTAAAGACAGCTCACATCCTCTGACAAGATTTATTCAATTTATTGAAGTAATGGGTTATGTTTTAAGAGAGTTTAAATGTAAGAACAAAGGACCTTCTGCCACAGGCTAGTCTACCATCTCCTTTTTACCTTGTGCAATTACAACAGGTCTCATGTTCGTAACACAGGTTTTAAAATCCTTCCCTACTAATTAATGACTTGTTCCAAGAAGGTCTCAACTCTATATTTTAATACTGCCTTGTGGGACTGGTAAGTTTCTGTTATAATAACTTATTTCTCCATTCTGAAAATCCTTTCTCAGTAAAGGCATTAAAATTAAAATTTTCTCCACATCACTTGTGAAAATCAAGTATTAAAAAGAATCTTAATAAGTGCAATCATACTTTAATCCAAAACCATTCTTAGTAAAGCTCTTTAATCAAAATTCTTTCACAATGGTGGCAAAAAATAGGACTAGATTTATGGACTTATTCAAAAGACTTCACAGCAAAAATAGGTCAGTGGGATGCAAAAATCCCACTGTTCTTATCCAACTAACTTTGTCTTTTGCTTTGAA
The DNA here is from genome assembly GCA_013398855.1 of Mohoua ochrocephala. Lineage (NCBI taxonomy): Eukaryota > Metazoa > Chordata > Aves > Passeriformes > Acanthizidae > Mohoua > Mohoua ochrocephala. The sequence continues at coordinate 133,262 of VZTA01003744.1, forward strand.
ACTTTGCATTCATTGGACACTTACAAAGTCTTTAAATTAGCTTTTACTCAGTAAGCCACTTACACGCTCTTAAGTAAAGACCTTCACACTGATTGCAAAATCTGCTAGCTTTAAGCAATTATAATGGTAAAGTCATTGCATTTTGAAAGAATAAAGTGATGTGTAATTTGCATTTGATGTAAAAGTTAAACAGAGAGCCTTTCTAAGCAAGCGACTGCACTGACACTGTTCAGACATCTAAGTCTTGCTGCAGTAATTTGTGTTTGTGTCTAAGTCCACGATCCTCTCTAAAACACTAAAATGCGCTGTCCACTTGTGCCTTCTGCTTTTCTTGCCATCTGTATTTCTGCTATGTTCCAGGCAAGAACAAAGCTTGTCACCTTGACCATTTTAGAAATGTTAATGATTTCATACTGAAGGATAATATTTCATAAAATATAGAGAAGCACTGTGAATAGAACTTCTAAAGCATGCAAAACTTTAAAAGGCGGTTTAAAATATGCTAACAATCCTTTGTGTTCCTGTAGAAAGGAAAAAAAAAAACAACCACATTTATTACAATACGTATGTTCTTTAAATTTTACACAGTGAATCATCTAATTATAGGAATGCAGAAAATTTCTTTAACTAAAAAAATCACTTCCTACAAACACTGCATAAATGAATCCTAGTAGAACAATGAAACAATCCTATTCCTTTAATTTCTCTTTTAGGTTGAAAACCTTTTGTCTTCTCCAAATTTAAAGACAATGTATTCCCTTTCCTACTGCAATTCCTGCTTCTATAAGTTGTTATAAATCTTCTGTAAGATGCTAAGCAGCAGAGAAAAGCCTAAAGGAAGCTCAGTAACCTAAAATAGTGTCTTCATGAAAGAAAAAAATTCATCTTACAGATTAAAGTATATAAAAATGCATAGCTAAACAGTTTATAAATTCAGTTCTGTGGCTGTCGAACTTGCTTTTGTCACAGTTAAGGCCCACTACAGAAACATAGTACTTTACACCGCAAGAACTGAGCATGTATCTCCAATAACTCTTAATGAACTATAAAAGGAATGCATCTGTCATTTGTCTTAAACTTTTAATGAATTAGAGACCTATTTCCTACTTTGTGTGGACTATTCCAGCAATTTATGTGCATTGTTGTTACCTAATCACAGGACCAATTCAAGGGGTCTATGAAAAAATATTTTGTAAAAAGCATCCACAATACTATAGTTACTACTTAAGGGACATGAAGTAAAAGTCTCATTTTCATTAGTGTGATGGTTTTGGCTGAGGTAGAGTTAATTTTATTCACAGGGGCTGGCATGGGGCTGTGTTTTGGATTTGTGCTGAACACAGGGTTGATAATATAGAGATGTTTCTGTTCTTGCTGAGCAGGGCTTACACAGAGCCAGGGCCTTCTCTGCTTTTGGTACTGCCACACTGACAAAGGGGCTGGGGCTGCCTGGGAGGTTGGCAGAAGACACAGCCAGGACAGGTGACCAAAGTGATATTCCATACCATATGATATCATGCTCCGTATATAAAGTTGGGTGAAGAAAAAAGGGGGGACATTTGTAGTGATGGTGTTTGTCTTCCCAAGTCACCACTAAGTGTGATGGGGCCCTACTTTCCTGAGGGTGGCTGAACACCTGCTCCTGGGAAATACCTCAGAAGCAACCTTTTCAGGATTACCATTGAGTAAAACTAATTTTTGTTTTTTTTATTGTTTCAGATTGTTTGACTGAGAGTAGTACAAGATTATCATAAAATAACTATATGAAGGCCCCTCTTTTCCTAGTTACCAAACTCTTATGATTATGATGGCACTACTTTTAACACCACTCTTCCTCTTACCTCTCATTTTGTTCCCATTAACTCCTAAAATATTCGAGGAAAGAAGACAGGCTGGCTATCTAAACAAAGGTCAGAATACAGCTCTAAGAGGCAGATATCTACTCAGAAAAGACAATTCTGAATACCTACATGAGCATAAAATCAGTCATCCATGAGAATTTTAGGCTTAACTGTCTTATCCAATGGTCCAGAAAACCCTATAAGCACTCAAAGAGGATTTCTATGTCGGATCTAAGTACCAGACACTCACTGCTGATGATATTTAGGTGGCAAAGATTTCATGCCTATGTTTTTTCAAGTTTATGTTTATAACAGTGTTGTTATTATTTTAGAAAATGTGTATTTTTAATATTTCTATGATAGGGTATTTTCTGGACTCTGGATAAGCAGCAATCTCTTTAATACTGCAGAGAAAATGGAAAAATCTAAAGCCAGCAAACAGTCTTCATTAGGAAGATATGGATTCAGATCCTGTAGACCAAGCTGGAGAGAGCACTCACATAGCCCCTGCCAATATTTACCCTCTAATGAAAAACTTTGACACTAGCGTGTCCTCCTTGTATGGCTGCAGAAGAAGCGAACCTGGGGAACAAACCAGCTGGATCCAAATGTGTGAGTTGTCTGTGCCTGAAGAAAATTACTCCAGCCTTCAGATCTTATTTCCTAGAGAGGTTTTCCTTCATTTCTGTGTTAGTGCCAAAATTCATTTTAGTGCATATCCTGTTACAAACATTTTGTGTCTCAGCTGCTGTAAATGTCAGTGTTAGAAACCTAGACCTCACTCTTCATTGCACCTTATTCACCAGGATTGGGAGTCCTTCTTCCTAAGCCAAGACTTTTGGCAGCACAACTTTTGTTTGTGCTGCCAAATAACTGTGCTGTTTGGGTTCAGTGTACAGTTAGATCTTGATCATGTAAAGAGGTTTCGTTAATGTTCCAAACAAAGATATTGATAGAAGACTTAGCTCCCAGAATAGACATCCAGTGAAACCTCTCTATTGGTGAAATCTAGTTATTTGGGTGGTTCTTTTTGATGGTGGGTTTGCTTTTGGTTTTCTTCTTGTTTACTGTAAACATCTATATACACACATATATATGTATATACAGTTACTGCACTTTTGTTGCTGCCGTATGCATCATCTCAAATTAAAAAAAAAGTAATTATTCAAAAATCTTGGTTATATTGTCTTTATGCTCTTAGTCTGCACTCCACTATAGCCTGAAGCTTGTGCCTCCTTTAAGTCACATTACTCTGTTGTTAAAAAGGCACTAAAATACAGTGGAATATTATTAAAATATTGAGGCACACTTCCTAAAGCTTTTGAGGAAAAATTCAGTTATGTGAACATGAAAAAAGGTAGAATTTTCATTTTCTTTAATGAGGCACGAATCAAATAAAGTATCTGCAGTCTAAGATAACTGAAGCATTCTACAGGCATATTAAAAGGACAGAAATTATTTTGGAAATCAAAATATATTACAGAAATTTCATTTGTTGCTATGCAACATTTGTTGCTAACAAACTCTCTTCTTTGTATATCTGTGCATCCGAACATCAGTACCTGGATCCACACAAAGGTATAACATCATTAGGCTGAAGTTTATAAAAGGCCAAGTTACCACTGTTTTTTCAGTGATTGCTGAATATTAATGTCCTTTCAGCTTCAAATATATTAATTCTATGCTATACAAGCATTTATCCACATAATTCTTGAGAAGGGGTTGATTTTCAAAAGATATATTAACTTTGTTCTTGAACTGGCTCATTTATTTTTTTTTCCATTTCATTTAAAAAAAACCCAAATGAACAAGGATGCATGCAAACATTTTTTAGACAAGTGAAATCATTAATTTTGTTTTCAGAGGTGCTATGAGCTGTTTAGAAATACACTGTCTCTCATCAGGTGTTGGCACTCTTTGGGTATGTAAGTCATTCTACCAAAGCTGTTTGCACACCTGCATGACTCAATGTGCATTAATCACCTGGTCAAACACATTCCTTTTCATTTGATAGGCACACATCCCTTTGCTTGATGGATGACATAAATTGTCTCAGTTCACATCATCCAATAGATAAGCTCTTGTTCTATTGTGTAAATGTGTATCAACAGCATGACAGAAACCCCTTCCTCATAAACTGCTAACAAGTTAAGTGTATGCTCAGTAACTTTTTTCTCCAAAAAATATGTGGCCTCTTTCCTAAGAATGTAACAAAGAATAAGTTCTGGACAGGATTATTAGCAGATTTGCAGAAAAATGTGATTGAGGACTTGTGAATTAGTGGGGAGGAAAAGCTGAATTCTCTTTTCTATAAATTTCATAGATGGCAGGGTAAGACTTCATTCGTGATAGTTTTTGAAGTTTATGGTGTTTGGGTTGGGCTTGTTTTGGGGTTTTTTTTCATGAATAATAAATAAGTGAGTAAATAACGCACTGTAACGCAGGTTGTGCAAGGCAACCCCAAAGTCATCCAGAAAGAAAATTTTTGAACTAATCTTATGAATCCTTACAAAATAATATGATGTTAACAGTAGTAGCACAAGTGCCGAATGGAAACTTTCTGGTCATTAGAGACTGCCAAAGCTGCCATGATTCTGAGCCATTCTTATTTGTCTTGAACCTCTATTTCATTACAAAAACACAAAGAAGAAGTGAACTATTTCTTCCTGTGATAAGATGATAGAACATGCTTTGATACATGTATGCAAAGCATACAGAAGTAGTAATGTACAAACAGTGGTTAAATTAGATCCAACAGTTGAAATTGTAAACTAGAAGCAAGTTCAATTTTCCAAACAACTGCCTCTTTTTGGGATATGGTATGTTCACAAGAATGACTTCATGGCTTTAGCCAGAACTGACAAATACAAGAGTTTTTGATATTCTGTTCTGGGTCACCTTGTTTTGTGCATTTCTTTCTTGATCTCCACTGGCTTTGCTAACATCTGAGTCTTGTTTTAAGCTTGCTGATTGCATTGAGTTTGTATTTGCTACACAGTAAGCTGGCACTAAGAAGGATTTTGATCTTTAATCTGGTTCAAGGGATGCTAAGCAGCTCTGATTGCAGCCATAGGCAATACATGTACTAAATGAGATTGAAGGACAAATTAAAATAAATAATGTTTGAGTAAATCACTTTGTCCTGGTTAAATGCATTTAACAATTTCATTTTCCCTTGCAAAGCAGGTTTTAAAGAAATTAACAAGTGTTTTATTTTTTTTTTCTGATGTAAGTATAATGAATCTTTTTCCACACAGAAAAACTAATGTCATTGAAGTTGTGTTTCTCCTGTATGTATTACAATAGCTTCAAAGCTTTTGGGTAGATAGCTGAGGAGAATTCACAGATCTGTAAAATATAGTGCTGTATTTATTGCCAAAGGCAAAACATGGGAAACTGGTTAAATCTTCCTTAACAATCATACTTCACTTGAGTAATAATGTTTTAAGCCTTTTGACTAACAGTAGTTCCTGCAGACAGACAATAGCAGCTTTATACGATTTTCATTGCTCTAAGAAATAAAGTCTAGTAATGAATTAGGTAGAGAAAGAACAAGGAAAAGCGGTTTATTTGATCTGGTCATTTTAGTAACATTCCACCTGCAAATATTTACATTCCTTAGGGTAATATTTTCATGATGTCCTGTATTTGAAGAAGAGAAAGTTAAACAGTAAACTAAAAAAAATTGTCGGGTGGTGTAATTAGGTGAAAAGCTAGAAAGGATAAAATATATGGCTTAAAAAATATATTCCAAGAAGGAAATTAGTAGAGCAACTAGCATTTTTCAGCAGGTTATCTATGTTAGGTAAAAAAATCTGATAATCTGATGGACTAAACCCTGTTGGGCCACAGTTCCAAGGAGAAAAAAAAAATATAGACATTACAGCACTTTGGAACCTATGTTCATCAATTGCTTCTCTGCATGTGAATATGCTTGAATAGTTCAATGTCTATAAAATATGAAATGTCAAAGCAGCACATGCACTTGTTCAGAACAGAAAAGTGGTTACAGAATAAAGTTTTAGTGATATATTTTAACATCTGTAACTTATTTTATTTCATTTTTTGTCTTCTTACATGCATAGTTCTGGGGAGAAATCCATGTTCTTTTTGGTACATCCTGATGCCCTGGTAGGATTCAGAATTTACTTCTACATTATATAATTCACTTCTGATTTATAGAATTCAGAATTGAATTCTGCATTACTGCTTAAATTTTTTCTTTATCATCATGTCAGAGATAACTGAAGGTTAGATAGGTCAGAGAGGCAAAGTAGTTTTGATAACTACAAAAATATAAAGTTATGGCTGGTGAACTTTTATATCAGCAACTTCATAGTATAATATAATCTGTATGTAATATAATCTGTATTTTAACCAGAGTTAAAATACTTTCTTGGTCACTAAAGTCAACATGGATAACAGGGAGAATTTACATATGGGACACTATTCATTTTACCACCTTTCACTGTAATTCATGAGTCCTGGTAGCTCCAAGACACATTTAGATCACTCTGTTCATAAATTTTTTTTTCATTATTTTCTAAAATTAACATTGATTTGGTGAAATTAGCAAATTGTTAGAAGGCAGAAAAATGTTGTCATGAGTATATCGGATTATGCAGTTATGACATGCTGAAAGCATTAAATATAGACAAGTTACAACACTCAGTAGTCTAGGGACCCTAAAAATTTAATAAGCTGTAGCTGCGGGCAAGAATCGAGTAGCTGCGGGGACAGAGAAGGAGGAAGTTCTAATCTATCGGTAGTATGTATTTTTTTGTTGGCAAAAGCAATGCATCTTCATAACTGCCCTTTCTGAATCATTATTGAAGGTTCTCACAAATTTTCATCTAACACCTATATCTATTTCTCTTTTTTATATATTCTGCCAATGTAGCAGTAGACAAAAACTCATACTCCAAGAAAGCTTATTACAGTGTTTAAGAAATATTAAGGATCTGAATATTTATTCTTTAATATTCTGAACATAGCCCACTGTTCCCAATAAACCTTTTATGACCATTACACTGATCTTCTTGAGCAAGGTATCTTTTTCACAAATATTCTGTCGGTATGTTCAGAATGTAGATTTTGAAACAAGATGCTATTGAAAGAAAATTATCAGTTCAGTCTTATGGTAGTCATGCTTAACAGTCAATTCATAAACAAAAGTCACAAGACATTGCTTTTAGCTATTTATTCAGATCTACTCTTCAACTTTATTCTCCAGTCTTTCTGGATTAGATCACATTTACTGTGAGCCTGGAACACTTACAGCACATGGGTTTTCTTTCATACCACCGTAGTGATATTTGTGATTGCAGGCCAAAAAGTGGTGTTCTTCATATTTCTGACCAACCTGGAATCTACTTTAGCTGAATCTGAAAGAGCCTGAGTCTCTGTAATCAACCAGAGTTCTGAAAAAAACCTGTGATATATCACTAGTTATATTATGATTGATGATGTCGGAATCTAGGTTCTGAAGTGAATTAAGTATTCAGCTTATAAAGGGATTAGAAAAATCCCATTACAGAAGTCACTCATTCTAGAAATACTTCACTCACATTAGGTTAATGCTACACGAGATGAACAGACTTTCCTCCTGCATTTAAATTCTCCCTAGAAATACAGCTTTTTCTTGTTCAATTTATCTAAAACTCTATCTTGGCTAGAGAACACCTGTGTTTAGAGATACAAAGGAAAAAAAAAAAACCAAAATGAAAAAAGCAAAAAGCCCCTTTTTGTATGTTTTTTTTTTTTTTTGGGGGGGGGGAGGGGACGACAGTATCAACACATCCTATTAATTGTATTGCAAAACACGGAGTCAAATTTCAAACACACTAGTTCACAACTGTTCATATTTTTTCTCAATCCTGGATCAAGGGACATGCACTTTAAATTTGATGGGAACCAAAGGTAAGATTAAGTTGTCTATATGGAAATCTTTCAGTTCAGAGGTGAAATGCAACAACTTTAACAGCATACACTGCAATGTGACAGAGAGAATAAAACCTTCTTAAAAAGCTGCAGAGTAGAAAATATTATTTTTCAAATTTGTAGTGTGATGACCCCAAGCAACACCCATCCAGCCTTTTTCTCACTCCCTTCTCCACAGGACAGAGAGAAAATAAAAAGAAGATGAGAAGACTAATGGATCAACATAATGACAATTTAATAGAAAAAGCAAAGGCTGTGTGTGAAAGCAAAAAGAAAAAAAAATGGAATTAATTAAAAAAAAGGAATTCATTCACTACTTGCCATCAGCAGGCAGATGTCCATCTGCATCCTGGAAAACAGGGCCACATATTACAGCTGCTTGGGAAGACAAATGCCATAATCAGTAACATGTCCCTTTCCTCTCTCATTTCTAAACACATTTATTCTAAATACAGCATCATATGGTATGGAATATCCCAAAAGTCAATTCGGAACAGCTGTCCTGGCTATGATGCCCCCAACCTCCTGCTTATCCTCAGCCTGCTCACTGGGGCATTGGGCAGAGGAAATGAAGATGAAGGAAGGGAGAGAGAAGAACTTGACACTGTGCTGGTACCATTCAGTAACAGTCAAAAAACACTGGTGTGTTATCTGCAGTGTTTTAGACAGGAATTCAAAGCACAGAACACTGTGGGCTGCAATGAAGTAATTTGACTGCATCCCAGTCAGACCTAGTATGAAATTATATCTTCCAAAAATGATCAAGGCAGGCTGATTTATAGATTTATAGAGAAATTTTGCTTGAGATTTTTATTAGTTACCATTATTGTTATTGCTAGAGTTGCAAGAACAATTTTAGTTAGAACTATTTTAAAAAACAATTTTAAAAAGTCTGTATTTGAAGGAAAAAGTCCTTCCTAAAGAGAAACCTTAAAAAAGGCTTACAGATGAGCAAACAAGTATGAGATAATCAAAATGTTCATAATTTTTTGGCGTAAACTCATACACTAATGAATGAATATATTGCATCTGGGATTTACACAGAACAAGTATCAACATTGTCTCTTATGCATTACTTTACGTAGTTAGGCTGACAGCTCATTAAAATTCATAACTGTATTTACAAATGAAGAACACACTTTTGATCTTCCAACCATTGCAAGCATTATCTACAAAAACAGTGGAAACACCAGACCTACAAGGAAATCCAAAATATACAAAGGTTTTTTCAGAAAATACAGATATTATGTTTCCTGCACCTGTCAAATCAGTAAAGTAAAATTACAGCTATTTTCAAGATAAACGAAAATTCTCACTTCATGATTAATCTTATGCGAGGAGGACAATAAAGAGAAAAGATGGTAAAACAGCTTTTAGTGCTGGGTTGAAGAAAAGCATAGTCAATATAAGGTGGACTTTGTATAAATATAAGATGAAGTACTCCTAAGAGATCAGTCTAATGCCAAGTTCATACTACTTGGTATCTTTTCACACTACAAGTATATAATGTTAATATTTATATTTTAATGTATTTTTCATGAAATTCATTACCAACCATAAAGAACTCATTAACTATGAATGCTAGAATCAATCTGTGCATAATTCCTGTAGGGAAACTTCACCTAAACAGAAAAAATCTTACTTGCTACATTGTAAAAATCAGTCAAAAAACTAGGAACCCTTTAAATTGCATAAGCATAGAGTGGACCTCCTGTAAAAGGTGAAATTATTATCCCTTTCACAGAAAGGGAGTGCTACATCACTCCTGAGCTCATGAAGGGGTACAATGGAAGGGCAATATCGTGCTCACTGGTTAGAAAGATGTACAATCATCAGAGAGCAAGGTTTTTGCCCTTTCTTGCCAGGGTCCATTTCCAAATTCTCCTGCTTTACTAACACTGTTCAAAAAGCCACCAAATTTGGAGTAAAATGGATTTCTGGAACAGTAAATCCTAGAGATACAGTTTCTCTACTGCACCTGCCTTTTGGTTGATTGTTTCTACTTTAGAACACAAGGACAAAAGATGAGATGGTCTATCAGATATAAATTCTGCAGTGCTACAAGAATGACAAAAAGTGACATTTCTGGTTGTAGAATACTATCTTCTTTCAGACTTAATGGATCCCAACAAATTATAGAACATTAGATGTAAATTACATTAAATTTGACTAATACAAAAATGTTACTTTTTACACCGACTTCACATTTCAAAAAAAAAGAAGGTCAACTAAAATTTGAAAACATCTAGGAAAAGTTGTAGATCGAATGTGAGCAATTCCTAGCTCAGTCAAAGAAATAATCCAGGAAAAAAGTCAGGATAAAAAAGTTCATCGAAGTAGATAGGTACATAATCAGAAAAGTAGTTTTCAGTTTTTATATGACAAATAAAATGTGAATTTATGGTCAGAAAATAGAAGTTTACTCATTTTATCATTGGGAAGAAAGAGCTCTAATACCAAGCAATGTACTAACATAATAATAGTCCTTTTTTTGTATTTATCAAGTTTTGGACTGAGTACCTACTAAGAAAAAAAAGACTGATTAAAACTCTTTGCAACAGCATCCAGTTTATCTATGATCATAGATGAAAGGCTTGCTATCGCAATATGATTTGACAGTATATGGTATTGATCAAAAACAATATTGACATCACTGACTATGTTGAACCATAAATTAAAGTATTTTCTTGTTCTTGTCCACAGGTATTGAGTGAAGACTCTCTAAAAATATCAGGGAGATTATATACCTACAGCTTCCTATTGCCAAAGATTTTTCTTAAGCCTCCTCTCTCCTGTTCTTTGTTATAGCTTCACTTCCGTGCCATCAGGAAAAGGTGTTTTCAAGGAAGAATCAGAGGACCGAGTGTAAAAGTCACTTTGATCCAACGACCCCCTAGGATTAGATTTGCTGTTTTAGAAAGGTTGTTAGAGGTAGTTTTGCCTTCACTCTCCTCACAATTTAATGGGACATTTTTGTGGCCATCAGCACTGCTCCGTTTCACCCTTTGTTGTTTGGTACTGATTCTCCACTGGAAAATCGATATTGTAGGGACCATCCTGCATTTTAGTCTTACAGTGGAATAACAGCAAAACCTAAGAATGACAGTATTGAAGAATTATGTATCTCTCTATCTGATAAACAGGAAGAGTAATATTCAATCCTCTAAGAATTAACTTGGCAAAACTTCAGAAATTAATGAAGTGTGCCTTACAAAAATGTGTAAATAATTTCCCGTATGTGGTCTGTATTAATTTCAATTTTTGTATTCAAATAACAGCTGCAATAAACTTCTTTCTAAAAAACCCCTGTATCTGTGGTTATCCATTGTGATGATAATATAATAAAGCATGGGTAAAAAATATGACAGTAAATCTTAAAATCATTATGCAAGACAAGTCCATACGAAACCAGTTTTTCTCTGCTGGGTATAACAAACAGTTTTTAAATGAATGAATGAAATTTATGTGACTGTATCAGCTACCCAAAAGCTGTATGACTCATTGGGAAGTTGTCACAGTAAAAATTCTGCCTGCTTTTCTAGGAAATGGCAGGAAGCAGATCACGTTGTATTGCGGGGATTCATAATGCTTCTAGTTTCTTTATTGCAAAATATTTCCATGCTCCAGTTGTAATTTGTAGGAAAGATTCTGGAAAATTAACTTTATTGAGTATCAGTGCAAGTATTTGAAAGCAGTTTTACAGTGGAGTTATTTTCATGTATGACTTGAAAAAGGTGATTATTTAGTTTCTGACAATTACTTTTTTTCTTTTACACAATATGATGGTACAACGAGGTATTTGTGAATGTCTTATGAACAGCATATTTGCAGATTTTAGGAAAATTAAATTCATACCAGATGATTTTAGTAATGACTTGGACAGCAGCAACAGTAAATGATAAATAAAGAAGTCACAAATTAGCAGGCATACTTCAAAATTAGTTTTTGTGAGTAATATTTTAAATGGTTATCTGTGACACTTTTTTTTTACATATAAAATTAAAAAGGTCAATACATATTTATTAAATAAATTATTATATCTAAAATAACTTACCCTTACCTCCCAAACAAATTGTAGATACATAAGAGCATTCCTGAGAACAGTCCTCCAGCTAATCTTGATTCATAGCTTTCACTTTATGCATGGCTAGTAGAACTGAAACCATTTTATCTTTTCCTAAATGTCTTTTGAAGTTTATGGTCATTGAAAAATCCATGCAAATAAATTGGTGAAGTTAATGTTATATTCAGGTCTCATACAGGGTATCAAAGCATTATGGTGACTTAAATTCCTCTAGAAACAACAAGAGATGGGATGAAAGTGTTAGCTAACACATGTTTAGGGTGTTTCTTCTCATTCAGATAAATGTGTTCATATAAACAGAGAAGAACATCGTATAACATCAATCTGTGGTAGCTAATCTAATACTTTATGTTAAAGGATGTTAGGCACAAGGCTGCCTCCAACAGCACCATTTCAGGACTTCTCCTGACAGCCACTGGAACCCATTTCCTCAGGGACCTAGGGTCTTTGCCCAGGCTGAGGGACACAGTTGCCACTTCCCTGTTTACAGGCAGAACCAGAAGTGAATTTCAGTACGCATCCCAGAGACACACACAGACACACACATGCAGGACAGTGGCTTGGCCAGACACACAGGCTGTCACAGACAAGGTGCTGCCCTCCCCAAACTCTCTGGATGCAGACACACGCCATTCATGGCTCCCCTGAGTGCTGACACAGTCCCTCTCTCTGGCACCCCTGCCTTCATCCCAGCCCCCTGACTTTTCCCATGGTTCTCCTACTCACCTACTGCTGCACCTTGCTGCTGGCTGCACACACAGAGCACTTGTGCACTCGTCTCACAGGCGCCCCGCAATCATGGATCCTCTGGATTCTCTATCCACCTCATACCTGTGGCCCAGCCTGAGGCTCTCCTGCTTGCTTGCTGGTTCAGCTTGAGGTTTGCTGGCAAATGCATACGGACAGCCCAAGCGTGCCAGGGCTGGGTAAGATAAAGTCTCTTGGAGCCCCAGCAGCCAACACCCAGAACACAGGCTGTGTCCTGAGGTCCTGCTAACAGCTGGCAGTACTGAGATCCTCAATCACGCCAGCGATCCCGTTAGCTGTTTTTTGGGATAGGTGCCATTCCTGTGTACCATACCCATGGCTGGAGGTTAGCAACACCCACTTACTCCAGCAGCTGACTTCAACACTCCATTCTCTCTCACAGCTGACCACAGGCCAGGGGCACCCACACCCTCCATCTCACTCAAACCGGTACCACTTTTTGCTCACGCAGAGTTCTCACCAGTAGCTGGCACTTAGTCCTTGCAGCACACACACATAGGACAGAGAGAGATGTTATGCAGAGGTTTAAGAAGAAGTTGCAAGAAGGTAGGATAGACTGTGATGATCAGACACAGGACTCAGTCAGACAACTGCACTGATCAATTCCATTTTACACACAGCAGGACTCTTTTGTAGCCTTTTCTCTGTGTTTTCTCCCTTGCTCCCTGATTTGCTTCTTTCACCACACAGTCCCACTGGCCCCCTCAAACAGTCCCTCAGGTTTTCAAGGTCCTCCTTTGCCCGCTCCTTGTTGATGGCCTATTCATTAATGCTACTGATGAAGCCAGTTTCTTGTCTTTGCCTCCATACTGGCTGTTAGTTTTGTGTCTCTGTATATTTTGTCTATGGCTTCCCTCTTTGCCTTAGTATTCCATTTGACAATGTCCCTAATCAGATAGTCTTATGGAAGTAAACATTTCTGTGCTCTATCTACTCTTACAAGCTCATGTTTCTGATGTTGTTTAATTCTCATTGTTGTCTGGTCAGGTTTGTGTCTCTCTATGATCTTTCTAATTGAATATACAAGTTGTCTTTACTGGCAAATATACACTATATTTGAGCATAATCTTTTGGCTTTACTGCCCAGGCTCTGTATTTTTTCTATGAAGGTCTCTACAGTATGTGGCATTAGATTCCCAAGTGGAAAAATTCAGACCTTAAGAAATGGAAATGGGAGTTTCATGAATTAAGGAGTCAAGTCATATATTTTTATTAAAATGTGTTACAGTGATATTGTATATTTTCATGAGGTGGTGACAAAGCAAATAAAATTCCAAAATTTTCCCCTTATTATTTGACTAATCTTTCTGAGTGAATTTTATCTCACTATTTTCTCAAGTTAAAACTAAATGAATTAATTGAAATATTCTCAGTTAAGCATTTAATAAGGGTATCAACAACTCACAGAGAAGTAGGCTTGGGAAAAAGAAATCTCTTCTCTTTTTGCAACTCAGAAATTCTTCAGGTAATACAGGTATTAGCCCAATAACTGTTTTTTCAAGGAAATAAAAATAAATGTAGTCTGAAATATTAAGACTTTGTATCCTTAGGAATTTGAGAAAATAACTAAGAAAAAAAGTAGCCTCTTGTCAAGATGTTTAAACTCACACGAATGAGTCCCTTCTTCTGCGATAATACCGAATCAGATATTTTTAAAGTCAGCATTCTAGACCGAGAAGGTCTCTATTCCAAATCTTATATGAACACAAAGAATTGTCATATGTGCATACTTCTAGAGAAAAATTCATTGAAAACCCATGAAGTACACACATCCCAATGGAAGAAATATACTCTCTGCTTCCATCTCCTGGTGGAGAGACACACACAGAGTTTCATTTGCATAAAATTTTTATTCATAATTCCTTCAGTGACACATGGGAGTGATCATCACTATACACAAACTCATAATTAGTTGAGAATTGGAATTGCACGGAGAGAGGTGACAAGGGATTTCTTTCATGTAGCTGAAAGAACATCTGTGAGGCAAGGACTCACAGATGTTGAAGCATCCTGCAAGTTATTAGTTACTGGGCCCTGCAGATGATGTGCTATTGAGAGGTGAAATATTGGCGTTTCTTAAATGAATCTACAGAGGGCAGAAGAAGAGCTAAGTGAAATCCGGTGATAATCTTCCTAACGTTTTCCTGACAGGATAACAAAGTTGCTTTTCAGAGTTTCAGGCCTTCTTATTCATTAGCAGCAAAGGAAGCATGGAGCTTAGTTGATCAGGAAAGGTGTTGTTTGGCTGTTTTATTTGTTTGTTATTTTTTAATCTCATAGAAATTCCATCCTAGATCAAAAAACTTGTCATAATGACTCTTTTTTTTAGAATAATTCATTTTGATTGAGAAAATTAGTAATTCAGAATTTCAGAAAATTTTAAAAGAAGTTTCTCTTGCCATGAGTTTTGATATAGTATTAGCTTGTGTTAAGTAACTGTCAGCATTTTATGAAGGAATCACAGACTGCACCTGTGTTATGAAGTTATTTCACTGCTTTATTCCGGTGCTCTAGTTTCCTTATCGTACCTGCAGGGATGTGTGTTCCTGAGCTCTGTTCAGGAAGGAACTTATGTTTATTTGACAGGGAAGCTGACCAGCTGTACATATCTATATCTACACCCAACAGACAGTATAGGTAATTTTGTTTCTCCGACTTGTAAGAGTCTTCCAATGCAAAGTTACTTTTCTCCATTCCATGCCATCCTTCACAGCAGCACATTGCATACTTTCATGCTACTTCCCAGAATATACCTGTCAGAGTTTCATCACAGTGTAAGAAAACAATCTGGAGAGTTGCAGAAGCTTTCTCATTAGTCATTTCTTCTGTCTCAGGTATCAGCATACAAAAGCTGGTAGGGATCGACTACCTGTAGGGACCTTGTGTTGTCTCAAAATTTTGCTGTCGGGAGGATTCCCCACAGTATTACAAGGAGGTCACTTGCCATAGCTGCCATATGGTCAACACTTTGCAGATGGCTACTGTCACTCTCAAAATCTTGTTATGAGCGCAGGGGAACAGAGTCTGTATGCAGTCAAGAATTTATTGTTAGTACAATTAATGTTTTAACAGTGTATCTAAAATACAACAAGCAGTTCTTATTAGTCCAGTTAAATTAATTTTAACACCAATAGTCAAAATTATGTAACCAGTACAGAGAATTCTCCTTGATAATGCACTTAAAATTGTTATTTTCCAATAATATTAAGATCTTTCCTACTGTTTCTTGGATATTGTTCTCACTCTCACAATGTTCCTCTAGTCCTAGGTTTAATGGTGCTACCTGGTCTTCCTCAAAACGACTTCTTCACAAAGAGTGTGGATGACTTATGACAAATCATCCTTACTTCTTCTCTTAGAAAGATTACTATGTTCATAGTGGAGTGATTCTTCCTACTCATATTTGAATCTGGTTTAAGTTGGTTGTAAATATTTTCTAGCACAATCTATTCCATTGCTCTTTCTTGATTGCTAAAAGTTCCAGAGTCTTGCATTTTCAGTACCATCCTAAAGTATAGCCTCATGTGAGTCATCTCTTTGTTCTAGTGGATCAAGAACGACACACCAGATAATGATGGTTCGTTTGGATGACCTCCCAATTCAACAGCTCTGCATTAATGGGTGCTAAACAGTGACTACTAACTAAAAAATAAGGGAGGGTTCCCTACATGGAATTTGTCTGTTTTGTCATGAAGTTGTACAAGACACAAACATGGTGTAAGCTAGAGAGGCTAAATGCAAAAGGATTTAAAACTCTTTTTTATTCAAGTGTGTGTCGATGTGCAGTACAAGTTAGTTCTGCCAATGTGCAGAATCTATAAATCAGCCCTCACCTGTGATAGAGAAAACTGAGATCAGTCCCTGAGACACACAAAAATGACATCACAGACATGATCAATAAGTACTCAAAACCAGCTGGACTGAACCCCTGAGTACCTGGGCAGGTTCCTACTTTGATATTCTCTGTTTAGTCATTGAAAATGGAACCTTTTGTAATTTATTTTGGAAGGTCTCATGAACAGCTAAGAAGAATCAAAGCATTAAAATTACATAACCATTAGTCTAATATGAATTAACATTGCTAGATAGAAAGGCTAATCTACATTTGAAAAAAAAATTGACTTCAGGACTTGTTAATCTTCAAAATCTTCCTAGTCAAAAGCAAAACAAACTAATGACAAGAAACAGGCATTCTCCTCAACACTTTAGCATTAGGCTTTGCTTTATAGTCATATATTTCCTAGAATTGTTTTGGAATTCAAAAAATCCCCAAACAAAAATTAGTTTGAAACTTCTTAAAAATCCTAGATCAGATTAGCAGTGTTCAAATTTGAAAGTAGAATACATGTGAAGAACTGTAATGTAGAAACAAAAGAATCTTAGTAGACTATAAATAATGTAGACAAAATCAAAATCTAGAATAGTCAATTCAATACTTATTGAATACATAACAGTAGCGCATATTTCTGTTGGTATGAGTGAAAACGGAAGTATTTTGTTTCTTTTTAAAATTTATTTATTTTCAGAACTGAGATTGCTTATCAGTAGATATCTTGATAATAAATCTTTCTGATAGGAAGTCACCACCTTTTGACATCCCTTTAGATAGGGTTACAACACTTTGGCAACAACAGGGTAAGTCAGATCCAAGCATCTGTAGATGCTCTAGATGGTTTTCAGTTAATGGTGGTGTGAGGAACTGACTTCCAAGCATAGCCCCTGCAGTTCTTTCACTCTGCAGTCATAAAAGTGTCCTGACAACAGCAGGCAGCTCCCACCATGCTGTGCATGAAGAGAGCAACCACAGAAGGTGCCCTAAATATTCATAGTGTCTTGAGCAACACTCGGGGTATGAAGTAATTCATATTACTTCATATTACTCCATTGTCATGAAGTAATAATGACTTTGAAAGACACTTTTAGAAAATTAATATTAAAAACTTGTGATGCCCCTAAATGCAGACAGAAAGATATATATTAATAGATTAAGATAACCCAGGGACTGTGTCTTCAGAAAACTGTGGGATGGTGCTCATTATTACTACCAAGAGTAAATTCATGACACCCAAAGAGGCCATCTGTTGAGTTGGATAGTCTGAAAAAAAAAATTTTGGCATAAAAGTTCCCCTTCTAAGTTCTTCTTAAAATGACAATATTGTGTGCAACTCAAAAAAACCCATTTTACTCTCAGGGGTATAGCTTTGCAAATAAATGAGACTTTCCACACAGTTTAAAGGAACTTTATCAGGATTGCTGATGACTCTAGAAAATAACAGTGCTGAACATATATCTGGTTGATATTTCCAAATAGTTCTCTTTTTTAAATAAAGCAAGAAATCTTTTTAAGCTTATATAACTATTTTCAATATTTATAAATGAAAAACAAAACTTAGATGTCATTATGTTAATCACAGGAGTTAAAATTAACTAAACATCTGCCCCACATTGCAGTATGGTCTTGATTAAGGAAAGATTGCACTGAGGGGAATGTCTGTGCTGCAAATATCAGTGTGTTGCCCAAACATCTCAGACAAGTTCATGCACTGAAAGCATTCCAGTCAGTCTAACCACATAGACAAAGAGCTCTGTGTGGCTTAGTTTACCCAGCCAACCAGCCAATGGTTAACATGCTTCTAGCACTCAAATTAGAACATAAAAATCTTGCTCAGCATTTGTAAACTATTCTGCGATCTGCAAAAGACATATAACCTGAAAAGAAATGATCACTACAGATTTAATAACTAAAGTGATGAGAGAAGTGTGGGTTTTTTTGAAGACATGAATGGGAAGGATACACTAGCAGGTATATACCATAAACCACCAGTTGTCAGGGAGGAATCTTTTTGCCCTTCTCACACACTTCTCTCTACTTCTTTTTTGTTGTTTGACTCATACTCATTGTCACAAGAAAATATGGTACAAAAAGAAGGTTTTGCTCTTATGATATTACCCATGTAAGGGAATTTTTTTTTTACTAGGTCACCCCATAGATTGTCACCTGCTGAGATCAGTAGAAAAGCTGCTGTATAAGATCCTTTGTAGGTGAACTATTGTAAATCACAAAAGACAACTCAACTATTTATGCTTTTTGGCAAAAGAACTCTTCTTAATCATCTCTCCTTCAAATCTATTTGGATAATGATAATCCGTATGACAATAAAAATTAAAATAACTTTCTTTAGTTCAGCCCATTATTATTTGTTTTAATATGCTTACAGAAAGTTAAGAACTTAACTCTACGTGACAGCTGGTTATATAAAGATTTTCAGAAGCGAGATAATACAGCACCTTTAATATACATTACAATTGGTTCTTTCCTCTCCTAGATTTTATAGTCTCATACTCACAACAGGATTACAGTTATAATCACTGAAACATTTTATTCCTTCTTAATTTTGTGTTCACATGCCTTGATAGTCCAACTTTAAAAGTAGCGGCACAGATCGCCTTCATATAAATAAAAAAACATAATCACAGAAAAATTACTGCCTTCTTTCTATGATTTCACTTACTTTTGTCATCAAAAAACATTTTTACATCAACAATTGTATGTTAAACCACCATGACTGGGGAATTAAAAATTAATCACTACTACAGTTGCATTAATCTGCAACTGTTCATTTTAAATGGAATTTAATGGACCTCTATCATTAAGCATTCCTTCTCTGCCATGGTATGTGAATTTAAAATAAATATATAATAATCTGTTCTTATACTGAACTTCAAAGTTGGGCCAAAGTGATTGATACAAAGCCAAAAAATACATCAATTTTTGCTGGTATTGTAAAAGTATTAAAACACTTTGAAACAAAATGGGTATTTGCTGTCAGAATAAGATTTTTATGATTAATTGGCTTTTCATTAAAAAAAAAAAGATGGTTTATAAATGTCTTAGAATTTTTTTCTGCTAGTGATTGTTTCCTCTACAAAAAATTAGAAACCATGAATGTACATATTTTTTTTCCCAAAATATTTTATTATGCAACATACAGGAAATAAAAAGGAGAAAAAGAAAAAGCTCTTTAATAGATTGAATTTATAAAAACTCATGTTTCTGGTGGTTATACACTTTACATATAAATAAAACGCATAACCCAGAAAATGTCATTTTTGCCATTCCCAGTAAAAAGCTATGGGAAGGTTCTGGCAAACACAGGGGATCACTGCCCAACAAAATAAAACTCCTGGGGGCTGAAATTGAGGAGGCTGCAGGGCCACACTCACACTCAGCTTGGAACAGTCAGAAGGCAGCAGCTCATGGTGAGGTAACATATAGATAAAACCAGTAAATAAAAGCAGATCCCGGTAATGAGGAGTGGGTGATCCCCACCATGAACATCATATTTGTGCCTCAGGAAAGGACCCTTATTTTATCTCTTCTGTGAGTCTTGCCAATCTCAAAGAATTTCTGCAATGCTTACTGTGTGTTTCCCCTCTAACATATGTTTCTGTGAAAATTATATTATGTTGATACCTTTTTTATATTATCCTTGATACTAGCTGAGGCAACATTTGCCCAGTTTCAGCGGAAAGAAAATTCTTCCAGCCTTGCAAAGTCATCCTGGAATTCAAGAGTTAATTTTTATCTGTTCATGTCTAACCTTAAAGTGAAAAATGAGGCCATGATGTGTTGTTGAAATTAAAACCTATTTAATGGTGCTGTGGATGAAGTACAAGCCTCACTAGAATTTGAGTTCTCCGGATTTCTATCAGGTCTTGAAAGATAATGTAGACTCTCTTTCTTCCCTAAGAAACAGCACCTATGGCTGCGAAATGAATATATGAAGCATATCTTTTCAGTGAGAAATCAAACTATACAAGTAGGTGTTTGGTTTAACAGCTATTCACATAGTAACAAGGTCTGGCTGTCTCTACCCATCATTCCCAAATAATAAAATTAATTCTTTTAAATGGTTCTCAAAAAAAAATGAAATAAATTCTCAATCAGGATGTCTGGCTTAAAGCAATTAATTAAATAAAGTGACTGTCTCCTTGAATAATATAAATCTATAAAACTGGTATTTGGACAACTGATTAATTGACAGGATTTTGCTTTTACCTGGCTGCTTCAATTAAGTGAATAGCATTGTACCCTAACTTAATAAAAATTGTTCAAAAACAATGAAGTAATCACATGTGTTAATTTTATTTGCATGATGTTATCAGTGGAATAACCTAACGGATACTGCAAAAATCTGAAGAAAACAGGTTCATCGCAATTATGTAAATTTTTCCATCATGCAAATGGCCTTTACTTGTTTGACAGTTTGAGAAAGGAAGAGAATAAATTAAAATGAAAATCAATTTCTAGCTCCTTGATCACAGTTTGATGGTCATTTATACTTAAATGTGTTGTAAGCAATTTATTTTAAGAGTACGAAGGACATGAATCATTTCTGTTTTCTGGAAGTGAGGGTTTTACACTGTTTTTATTTATACCAATGAAGTTACAATTATGTCTTGAAAAATGGATTTAAATTATGGCAGTTTCCCAAGATTCAGAGGTCTGAATCTCAATTCTACCTCTTGCATCCATTAGGAGAACTACTCCGGCTCTGACTGTTGAATTCACTTTAGAAATTAATTCATTTGTGACCATACATAACTGAGAAAAAGAAATCTATCAGCCACGTTTAAAATAGTGAAACCCTAAAGCCTTCAAAGTCTGCATTTTAGTCCCCAACTAAATATGCAAAATGCTGACTACCTTTTGTTTCAATGGCAGCTGTTAGAATCAATTTGGGAAGATGCATGCTCAGAGCAATTCAGTGAACCATGGAAAAATTTATTCCCGGTTTTAATAGTCACTAAGATCAGTTTCTCACAGAGCATTTCACAGATTTATTTTGAACATGCATAGTTAAATGAAGAACAGAACAGAAAATACAGTAATATTCCTTTCTGCTTTAAATCCTGTGCTTTTCATGATGGTTAACTTTCTGTTTTCTTTCGTTTTTTTCAACAGAGTGCAAATATTTTTAGGTTTTCTAACTACATGATGATTGATTAAATGATATTTGATTAATACCATATACAATTTATTTCCATTATCCTGTCACTGATTGTATTAAGCAATATCCATAATTGTAGTGTATCACAACAGAAAAGGAATGATTCACTTTTTGTTGATAGTTTAAAAAGATATCAAAATTCTTTTTACTGTGTTCTCCAAAGATGTGTCCAGAATTTATAAGTGAAATATCTTATTTTGCAGCTCAGCCTATTATACCTGCTGTTTGATGACAACATTATGCCTAGTAGACCCACTGGGGGCCCAAATTAGGCAACATTAGACCCAATATCATCCACTGGAGTGAGTCCAGAGGAGGGTCACAAAGATGATCAGATGGCTGGAGCACCTCTCCTATGAAGACAGGCTGGAGAATTGGAATTGTTCTGCCTGGAGAAGAGAAGGTTCTGGGGAGCCTTTAGAGCACCTTCCAGTAGCTGAAGGGGTCTACAAGAGAAATGGAGAGAGACATTTTACAAGGGCACGGAGTGATAAGACAAGGGGTATTTCTACAAACTGAAAGACAATGCCCTTAGTAACAGATACTTGTGCCTTCTTTCCCACTTAAAAATTGCATCTTTTAAAGTCAAATGGTTACTAACATATGAGGTCAATTCCTAATTTTCTCATTGACTTACTACTCTCGAATACAAAGCTTTTATGCAAATTGTGTTACAAAATAATTGTTGATATTCCATCAAATGTGATATTAAAATAAAATTAAATTTCAGCTTTTCCCTACTAACTTTTAAAAATTTTGTTTAGTCTCATTTATATATTAAGCATTCAGCTTCAACCCTGTATAATATTTCTAAATGTTTATAAAACTGAAAATCTATTAAAACATTCTGAAGACTTTATGTCAAAATGTTAAAATTTTTAAAGGCATCTCTCAAAAAGGAGGGCAGAATGTTACTGAAGTATAAAACCCCTAAATTTAATAATGATTAAAAAATAAGAAACTGAAACTACTAGTGTAAAAGCTCTTCAAAAACCTCCTGCAGTAACTGATATTATGATGTGTTTAGTCAACTTCTAGGCAAACTTAAGGGAGCATATTTAAATTGTGTTAGAAAAGAAGAGCCATCCATGTGCTTATATTTAGCAATAGAGTTAGAAAGCGACCTGTACAATTCAATATATTTAACTACTAATTTTGTTAGCTATCCAGCTTTCGAAGTGTTTAGCACTTTTAAGTAGGTCAGTTCCTTCTTTATTCCAGAGATGTAAGGGAAGGCCAAGAGGCATGCTTATGAAAGCATTTGCTATACTCCTAATCTTTCTTGTTAAAGCTGAATTGCCAGAGCATTTTTCCATTTGTTAATGAACACCTCAAAACACACAAACGATAAATCCGATATCAGGACTTGACAACAGCAATTAAGGTATGGTCATTATAGTTGCATAGTCTTTAAAAAAAAAAAAAAAAGATTCAAGTATGGCTCTAAGGCACCAAATCTGCATAATACATGTACCACACACACCCGCAGTAATTGGATATATTGCTATAAACAGTATGTTAAACCCCTTGTATATTACTTGTGAACTTTGATTGATTGTCTCTGTTTTACTTATGCCCTTGTACATCTCTTTTGAGAACTATTCTAGACCTACATAGAATTAAATACTCCTGGCTCACAATGGACTCCTAATAACTTACAATATTTTTAGAAGACAGATTTAATTTTTAATAAGCATGCATTATTCTTAAGTAATACTTTTTGAAATCAGAGCTTAGATGATTAGAATATCTGATTGGCAATCAGAAAGAAATTGGTCACAAAAGAACAGTGTTAGACCAATTTTTCTTTCAGGTTTCTGACTGTATATTTGTTTATTAAAAGTTCTCACACAAAAAGGATTTAGAACAGTGTTATTCAAACAGTGCAGGTTTGATAATGGAAACATAAGAGATATAAATATGTTTAAATATGGATATTGTTTTGTTTGGTGGTTTTGTTTGGTTTTGGGTTTTTTTGTAAACACTGTTGCATTTTTTCTGGTATTCTGAGAAGCAGGTTTGTACTGGATCTGAGTGGAATGGAGTTAATTTTTAAAAATTGTAATCCATACGATGCTATGTTTCGATTTAGATTTGTGATCAAAGCAGTGTTGATAACACACCAGTGCTTTAGCTATTGGTGGATCAGCGCTTGTTTCCCTGTTTCTCACTCTGTCGCCACTAGCAAGTAGGCTGGGGATGCACCAAAATTTGGGAGGAGAGACAGCCATGAAAGGTTATCCCAACTGACCAAAGAGATATGTCATGCCATGTGCCATCATGCTCAGGGGTAAGAAAGAAGAGCAGGTGGGCTTTGGGCAAGTATTCATTGCTCGGAGACTGGGCATTTATCTACTTGTGGGAGGCAGTGAGTGACCCCCACATTTATGTTTTTGTGGGGGTTTCAGTTAATTTTCTCCTCTCTCTTTCCTCTTTTTTTCACTTACTAAACTATTTCATCCCAGAGGTTTTCTTGCTTTTGCACTTCCTGATGCAGGAGTTGGAGTGTTGTGCGCTCAGGTGGAGTGGCTAATTACTCAAAACTGTAGATGGGCTTCTAAATAAGAGTGTAAAAATTTGGATATGTTCAGCACTGCTCATAGCTATTTAAGAGCAAAACAAAAAACCCTCAGTGACAGTAAATTAATTTCCATCTTCCTATGTTCATTAAGAACATAAGTAATATTCAAACTTGAAGTAAGTTAGGAAACTCTCAAAGCAAGAATAAAGATACTATTTTCAAGTGGAAAGAGAGAGTCACAGATTCAACTGAGAAATATGAACCTGAAAAAATGCAAATTATGTTTGAAACTATAAAATGTAGAACAGTGACAATAATATTAAAATTTTTAGTTAAAATATGTGAGTCCATGAAACTTAAAATCTTCAATACTAATGCATCAAACATCTCATGAGATGATTTTTATAGCTTTTCTCCCTTCTGAAGATATAATCAAGCTAAGTCAAATTTCAATGATTTCATTTTAAAGATTTCATTCACTTCTCTGTCTTAGTCCCAAAAGCAAGGTTAAAAAGAAAGAAAGAAGGAAAAAAACCGCAGAAGGCATGTGCTATCTACTTTGTCTCCATTTCAATCTACTAGAGTTATTAATCTTAGCACAAAAGCCTTTGAAATAGAAATTTATTATTTTTATTTAAGTAGTCTGTTCTCAATTAAAAAAAATATTCTTGGGAATTATATTAATTATTAACCTTTGGTCAGGTTCATTTTTATATTTTATCTGTCTGTGTAAGAGGAAATGTTATCTGGCTCCACTGTAGCTGAAACTATACTGACATTGTGTGTTACAAATTAAAGCTTAATATTGTTGGCTGCTGAAAACTGATGAGGAAAGTGTGGGATCAATGCTTTAAAGTGTTCCTAATTTCAAGGGAACCACGAAGCTGAATGCAGCTATATCCTCTTCTAGCTTTGAGATTAAATTAGGCCATTCAGATGAGAGTTAAATCCCTGCCAGAATTTGGAGCAACCTCTTGTTCATGCCTCAGGCTGGTTTCCATCCTCTTCATTTATCCTAGTGTGGCTTGCTTTCTATGCCACTTTATTTCTTTGATACTTCCTACACTGTTATTTAGAAACTCTTTCTTGAAGCACTGTGCAATTCATTACTTTTATATAACTACCTATTCCCATTTCTCTTTATATTTTTCTAAACATTCCCCCTGTGATTCT